>ML811923.1:85164-95539 GCA_009831015.1 Picea engelmannii
ACAACATGATGTATACTATCCATCCATGGGTGTTGTATCTGCATGTGCATTTTCCTTCATGTCCAAATAACTTCATCAATCTTGTGGTCCAAAACCCATGACTAGGGTTGACATCAATGACAACAACCAATCTTCCAACATAAAAGGCATTGAAAAATTCATCTTGAGAATTATTTTGTAATTAAGCTCTTCTCTACTAGAGATTGTCCCCTCAAAGAAACAAGTGAGAACTTGGATTTCTATCAATAAAGATATCATTTATGGTGTTGTTGTTCTCTATGTTTTGTTGTTTCTGCTTGTATTCGGCATAATAATCTTGTATCTTCTGTGCATAATACATTTGATACCTTACATTGTATGATTTACCTTCGGCTATGATACACTTTGTAATGCACTTTTCTCCAAATCTCAACGGTACGTCTTGTCGCAACATTCTTCAAATCTTGGCAATATGCACATGTCAAAGGTAAAACAATTTTGGGTGTGAGATATCACAAAGGATAAAACTTCACATGGTATGGAGACAATATTTTATGCGCTACAATACGTTGTGGGTAAAGGAAGATCAAATGTGATACATCACACAGGATGAAACTTTCCTATCATGGCAAAATAATTTTATGTGATGCAATGTTTCACAACAAAAGAAAGATCAAGTGCAACGTTTTGTGAGGGACGAAACCTTTTTGTCAAAAGAAAACAATCTTTGCTACAATGCATAGTTCTACCAGGGAAACAATTTTATATCCAAACGTTGCAAGGGAAATTTTTTTTGGAGGGTGCAAATGACATTCTTTTATGATTTTTTTTTTTTTGAAAAATTCGAAGTCTTTGAATTCATCTTTTTTGCATGGAGTTAAACTTGTAGGAGGTGTGATTATTGCACCAAACAAAATTTCTTTGTTACATGATAAAATGACAGAGTGTTCCTTTGTCACACATATAGAAGCATTGAGAAGAAGCATTATGTTGCAGGGAAAAAAAAGATATGGTGCAATACATTGCATCGCAACAAAAATATTTTCCTCCTCATATTTCAAATCACAAGAAGTTTCTAGAAAATTTCTAGGGGGAAAAATCTAGTTTTCTTTTAAGGACAAAAAAATCAAGGGAAAAAGACACTTTCATAACTAATCGACATGCAAAAGGTTATTAAAACTAAAATGCAAAATCCGCTTACAAGGCTTAAAGAAAAAATGGTAAAACTTGAAGAAAAGTGGCATCCAAAATTTAAAAATTTTAGGGTGTGTTGTGTACTCAACATGTGGATCATTGTACTCTCTTGAAGACATTCATAGTTTAGAGCCTTGCTTGTTAACTGTTTTTGTTAGAGTGCAACGAAATGTAGATCAACACAGAATGTTTTTCATTAATATGATACACATATAAATACATGATCATGAACTTTAGATTTGTCTTCCAAGAGGTCTCTTGGACTCCCTATGAATGTCCCTATCATTTGAATTTTCATATTCTTTCTCAAGTGGGGAATACCATAAAATTAACTTATTAGGTTTCTAGCATTCCCCCCTTAATCCGAAGGGGTGTATGTGAGTCCAAGAAAAGCACTGAAATATGTAAGTGGATAGCTACCAATGGTTGAATATAGTGATTAGGTTTCCAACAATTTTCACCTTGAAGCTTGACATGTGTCACTTGTAAAAAGAGTGCTTCACATATGGACCTATCTTCTTGTGGATATGTTGATTGTAGAGAATTAGTACCACTATTATATTCTTGACCTCCCTTGCCTCTCATATCAATAGAATGAGTCATTTCACATCATCATCATTGCACTATATTTTTTGTATTGGTCTTAATAGGGCACAAAATGATAGGATTCATTGGAAAACCCCAAGGAGAGAGTCATTTCACATCATCATCATTATACTATATTTTTTTGTACTTGGTCTTATAGGGAGCAAAATGTTGGAGACATTTCTCTTGTGAAATGCTTAAGGTTTGGTCTTATGAAGATCATGATGTTCGTTGTAGGGTTGAGTTGTTTATGGATAAGTTGAAATGGTATTCTAGGGTTTGTATTTCACCCTAAGGAGATAAAAAAAACTAAGGTTTGTAATAAACATTATAGATTAAAAAATCTTATATGTGTCAATGTACCACTTCTCTCAACTAATGTAGGATTTTGTAAAAGAAATATTTATGTAATATAAAAAATTCCATAGCACACAAATGTTGGGGACATCCAACTTAATAATAAACATTAAAAAAAAAAACATATGAAATGGGTACTAATTAATTTTATTTATCTATTTTGTGCACTGTTAACCCTGTTATAGATTTAAACAAAACAAGTGAGAAAGAGGGTCAGATATCAATTCTTGCTAGTCATGCAATAGTACACACTTATATATTATCCATTACCAATTACCAACATAATGTATGTTTATGAGCATTTAAAATGATGCACATTAACAAATGATATTATCCATTGGCAATTTAAGAACATGGTATACATTGCAAATAATCCAAATAAAAAAGAATGATATGAATTGCAAATCCAAATAAAAATTAGGTGTCACATAGGAAACCTGTAGTTTGTGGTTAATTCAAAAGAACAAAATAATAATGATAGGAGTGTTGATGTAATTATAAATTAATTGTAGTTAAGCAATTGTCAAATTTGTTAATTGAGTTTAACTTGGGTGGTTGAGAGGAAGGATTGTTATACATTACCAATCACCAACATAATGTATGTTGATGGGCATTAAAAATGATGCAGATTAACAATGATATCATCCATTGACAATTTAAGAACATGATATACATTGCAAGTAATCCAAATAAAAATTAGGTAACAAAGAAAACTTATAATTTCCATAGAAAAAATCATATTATCCTTTGGCAATGTAAGAACATGGTGCCTATTACAAATCCAAATAAAAATTAGGTGTAACTTATAATTTGTGGTTAATTCATAAGAACAAGATAATAATGATAGGAGCATTGGTGTAATTATAGTTAAGTGATTGCTAAAGTTGTCAGTTGGATTTAACTTGAATGGTTGGGAGGAAGAATTGGTATCCTCTCCACCTAAACCTAAATAATCATTACTACATTGTTTGATTTAGAGAATATCAAACTAATATCATATAAAATAATAAGTAAAGAGATAAAAATCAAATTGTTATTATAAAGATTCCATTCAATAACTAAAAATTTAAATTATATTAACAATATGTTAAATTTGATTAAGCAGATTAACCATAACAATATGTTAAATTTGATTAAGCAGATTAGCCATTTGATCTAATATTTGATTTAACAAATTAGCCATTTGATATATTTAACAAAAACCCTGCCGTAATAGGAACATTAATCATAAACAATATGTGCAAAATAAAGATGGGATGACCAAGTTTTTTTCATCCTCAACCTTAATTGACATTTGTAAAATTCAGTACAGCCCTTCTTCATGACCGTATACATTACATTTATATGGCTAATTTTCTATTAAAATACTGCTTCAAATGCAGTTTCAGCATACGTAACCAGTACAACAAAGATTAACCAAAAAAAAATTGTCCTGCAACCTCCATTCCTTTATAAATACCCTAATTTTCCCTCGACATAAATTTTCAGAGGATTGTAAAGAAGATATGATTTTTCAATCACAGTTTTAATGAACCAACCCAATTTCTATAACTACAACTACCACATCAAAAATAAAATAAGCCAATGCTACAAACACAGTTTAAAATAAGCCACTGCTATTGCTATAACTAGTCACATAGCTCTAAATAGTCACATAGCTCTAAATAAATCACCGCAGTTTCTATAAACTATATTGGGCATAGCCAAAATAAACTATTTACATGTTAATATTGCAGAGGATAACAAGGGCTCTGGCTTATCCTGACCCTACACTATGTAATGAAGGGCTCGAGGCTTATCCTGAATTGAATGTAATCCTGTCAACAATCTATAGTGAATCTTTTCCCATTCGAGGGCGATTTAATTTCATTTGAATGCGATAAGACTCGGTCATTTCTACAGCAGAATATCGTTTGCGCTTCCTCTGGTAATTTTCTGAAGATTAGAAGGAGGCGTTGAAAGTGCCAAGAGGGTGGTGTATGGGTGAGAAGTGCAGTGGGAATGAGGGGAGAGAAGTACCGAAGCCAATATACTAATGGTGGGTGTCTCGTGTGCGATGATGAGATATTTTTTTCCTATCATGAATAGACTTTCACAATTTCTTTGACTTATAAAGTGTTGATAAAGTGTTGTTGTGGTTGAGAAGTGCACTGAGCAGGATCAAAATTGAACCCGTCACAACATGAACCTTCAATCATTTTTTATTCATCCTTTTTGACAATGAAACCTTCAATCAAATCATTGTGATTTTTCATCTTGTAAACATTTTTGCTTTGTTTAGTTGATTTTATTTGTTTGGATCTTGCACTGCTCAATTGACATGAGTACATTATTAAAAAGTGAAGATCCAAAATAAAATGTTTCGTAGCTCTTTTTTCCCCATAGCCAAGAGAAAGTACATGAGTGTGATAATGCTTTGCAAATATTTTGAGAATGCCCCATAACTCTTTTACACCTGCCTCATTCAAGCCCAAGATCAAGGAGATACATTCTTTGTAGCACTCATTTCATTGTCTTTTTTTTATGTGGATCTCTGTGGCTTTTTGATGACTGTATAGAAATGAAGTATCTAGTTTTATTTTTTTGTAATGACACTCTGAATATGAAATATATGATTTTAGTATACATCTTCCTCTATCATGGTTTCTTTCTTTTGTAAGCTTTTCTTATATTCTGATGGTCTTTAGAATTCTTAAATTGATCTGAAACTATTGTTTGTTTGTTGAGAACCCTAACAAGAATCCAATGTTCTTACACAAGTGTGATGTGCTTTATATTAGCAATATGTTATTAGGAATCTGTGTGATATGTTAGTTTTTAGTTTAAATGTTGAGATTTGTTTCTTTAAATTTAAATCTTCTCTTTTAACTTGTAGATTTAATATTTGTATAGGCATTTTCCCTACTTTGGAATTTCTAGAGTTTTGTTGCCATGAATCTTTTTATTTTTTAATCAAAAAAAAGTGATGGCTACATTTTTCTATGTTCTATTCAATTCAGATGAGTATCTTTATTTTTTTAATAATAAATTAAATATATATTTTGCATGGATATTTTGCTACCTTGAAATTAGTGCATTTAAAATGGATTAATTTTGAGTTTCTAGTTGTGCTATTAAATTTAGAGAACAATTTTCCTTAGAAATTATGCATTTTAATAATTGCATTTGTTGCCTTATTTCTGTTCACTTTTATAGGATCATATGTAATGTCACTTAATTTAACTAGCATCTTTAAACTTTGTAATATTTCTCTACGAGAAATAAATTTGATTAGAAATGTAATATTTCTTTAACACATTTTTTTTATGAAGTGTATATTTAATTTATTGTTTTCAATTGAAATGTAATTTTTTTTGGAAATTTTTCAACATGAAAGGGCTGCATAATTATATACTCTTCTCACTGAAATTGGGACCTACTCTTCAAATTTGATCACTACTTCCCTGCATTAAACTCTAAATGTGGATATTTACAGTCTGTTAATGTCGGTCTCCCTGCATTAAAATCTTCATCATTTCAGCGAGTAATTGAAGGTTTGTTATGATTCAAATTTTCTTAGTGATGGTTGATTTGAATGTGAAGTCATTTTAAAAACCAGGGCATATCATCCCATGCCTTTCAAATCAATTGATCTACGCATATGGGTACTATTGTGCTCTTGTTGTATCGCCTCCATTCGTATGTTGCATTTGTCAAAACCACTACATCTCATTCCATGAGATTGGTGCTCATGTGGTATGTGTTAGAATTGCAAATGTGGAAAACACAATTCACATATGATAATTAACAATTATACACATAAGAAACACACGGATTTCACTTGGTTCACCCAAAAGGTGGGCTACGTCCATCAAGCATAGGCATCAATTGTCTTATTATTCAGATCATGGATATTACATCATACTAATAAGTTCTCACTCTGTCTCTCTCACATTATTAAATGCAATCCCTATCTATATTCCAACTTGGTCTAATTGGTTGTAACCAAAGCAGAATAATAGGATCCAAATCCATCTTTGGAGGAATTCGTTGTCACCAAATCCCAACAATCTCCACCTTGACAACAATTAACCTGATACATTTATCCTTACTTTTGTTCATCACCTTTTCTGCAAGCCAAGAGAAGCCAAGCACCACTGCAGCTTCTCTAATAAAACTGGTTTCATGATCTTGCCTGTGTGACTTGCACGAGTTTGGATTTCCTGAGGGGTCACTCCACCTCCAACATGTCTTCTACAACTGTGTTGTGAGACATATTTAGTGATAGATCTCCTCCTATCCAAAACACCTGTAAAATATACATTACAATTATCATAGACCATCTCAGTGTAACCATTATAGGTGACATTTGTGCTTCTCAAATGTTGAAGCACCCATTTCACTGCAACACCTGAATCTGTCACGTATCTGACAACATCATTAGCATGTGAAACATCTAGTCTTAACCATTTCATCACATACAACATACCTCCTACTGAAATTACACGAGACATAACCTTTTCTTCTTTATAGACAAGCCCTATGCTTGAAGAAAACTTATAATGGAAAGCAAGAGGGATAAAGATTGGTTTTACAATGTTCATATTGAACTCCAACCACAACTTACTATTACCATCTCTATATACTTCCATGCCCATAATTTGTTTTGATGCTCCTTGATCCCTCATCTGAATTGTCATGTTCACATGAGTCATTTTCTTACTGATTTTATCCATGCTTCGGCTTGCATCGATCATATTATCAGCAAATAACATCAAGACTGTGAATGTACTATAAACTGTATAGTCATTCCTACCCTTTCAAAAATTCTGGCTCACTATGAAGGATTCAAACCTCTTGTATATTTGTTTGGGTACCAATAGGCCATACAATGAATTATCTAGCATGCAAACAAATTTACCGTTGTGATCTTGAATCAACCCTTTTGGTTGTTCCATACATACTATATCTCTTTCAATGGTGACCTTGTGAGAAGTAGGATCCCACACACAACATCCCTTTATACTACCATCATAACTTGCAGAGATATAAAACAAGCAAGATTTCAGAAACAAAGATTTTAAGTCTGGAAATGATTTATCGCCTACCAATACCTGCAATTCTTTCTTGCTCTTATGATCTTGATGCTTCTGCCATAAACAAGAAGATACATATGTCACTTTAGATGACACTTTAGTACTCTCTTCCAACTTATAAAGGTTATCAAACTTTGTTTCCTTCATCACTACTAAACTACCTTTCGACAATGTGAGTGCTCCACCTTGACATGTATACTTATATCCACAAGAATCCAACACTCCTAATGAAATCAACTTTGATTTAAGCTCAGTTACATATCTAACATTTGAAAATTCCCTAACAATACCATTGAACATCCTGATTCTAATACTGCCAACCCCAACAGTTTTACAGGGAATACCATTTCCCATAAACACTACACCCTCATTAACAGATTGGTAAGAAATGAACCAATTTCTATGTGAGCACATGTGGTGGGAGGCCCCTGAATCTAACTGCCATTCTTCTTGATATTGTAAATTACTAGAAACGGATAAGACTTGATCAGTCATACCTAAAATTGTTACAACCAAATTTGCTTCCTTCGTAGAGTTTTTCTCAGATTCCTTTCTCTTCCAACAATCTTTCTTGAGATGTCCTGTTTTGTCACAGTACCAACATTTTTCTTTACCCTTTCTATGTCTTGACTTAGATCAAGAAAAACTTCTCTCATTCTGCTCTTTAGTTCGACCCTTGACCAACATAACCGCTAAAGTTGAGGTTTCTTGACTAGATTTTCTCCTCATCTCCTCAACCAACAAAGCTCCCACAACAGAGTCATAATCTAAAACATCTGTTGAGCTAAAACTAATAGAGGTGACTAGATTATCCCAAGACTCAGGAAACGAACACAATAGTGTAATAGCCTTATCTTCGTCTTCGAATTTAACTTCCATACTAGTCAATTGAACTATAAGGGTATTGAAGGTATTTAAATGGTCAACAACTTTTGTACCTTCTTTCATCTGCAAACTGTACAACCATCTCTTCAAGTAGATTCTAATCGTCAAAGACTTCGTCATATATAGACTTTCCAACTTCCTCCATAACCTGATGTTGTATCCTCTCCTACAATATTAAACAGAACATCATCCGCCAGACATAAACGAATAGTACTAAGAGATTTTGCATCCAGATCTTCTCATTCCTCATTCGTCATGACCGCTGGTTTCTTTGACTTGCCTGCCAATGCTTTTTCCAACCCTTGTTGCACCAGTGAATCCCGCATCTTGAGCTTCCAGAGCTCAAAGTTGCTTTTACCGCTGAACCTTTCAATTTCAAACTTCGAACTCTGCATCTTAGCCATTAACACAAAAAATCTCCTAATACCCACTGCTTATAAAAAACCAAGGCCCTTTGAAAAATAATGTAGAGGAATAATGATTGGTAAAAAGTTTAATTAAAAAACCTTTCAATAACATATAAAACAAAAAAGATTCACTTTTAAAATATCCACCTTTACATTTTAATTCCTCCACTCTTATGCGATCCTTTAAAAAATGAATATCTCATGCTTACTTAAAAACACCATGTCATACCTTAAACCCTTTAATGCATACACTCCTCCACCTTTTATTATAAAATATAATATTATAAACTATCAAGCATAACTTTCAAAAAAAGAGTCACACCATGTATTAAACCATGTGAATATTATCTAAGCATGCGAATGTTCACGTATTTACGAATAGAAGTCGTTCCACCTCCCAGTGCAGTTGGAGTGTGGTGAGCTTCAAAGGGTCGTCGCATCTCTCGATACAGCTAGGGTACGACTATCTTAAAGAGACTTCGCATTGTATCACACAGTTGGACTACGACGATTCCAGATTTTCAAATGTGCGTAAAGTTTGACTAGTATGACGTCGCACCCTTCTAGAGGAGGGACCTGTGGCGATGTGGAGATCGACGCACCTCACACCGATTTCACTCCTGTGGTTCCTCCGAGAATTTGACGCTCCTCCAACCAGCTCTGATACCACTTGTTAGAATTGCAAATGCGGAAAACACAATTCACATATGATAATTAACAATCACACACATAAGAAACACATGGATTTCACATGGTTCACCCAAAAGTTGGGCTACGCCCACCAAGCATAGGCATCGGTTGTCTTATTATTCAGATCATGGAGATTACAACAGACTAGCAAGTTCTCACTCTGTCTCTCTCACTTTGCCTCTACGGGCTTACATGTATTTATATACATTTACAAGAAACTGATTATTAAATGAAATCCCTATCTATATTCTAACTTGGTCTAATTGGTTATAACCAACGCAAAATAATAGGATCCAAATCCATCCTTGGCGGAATTCGTTGTCACCAAATCCCCACAGTATGGTTTCATGGCTTCTTCAATTCATTTAGGTTCTTTCATATTTACATCGTTTAGGTTATTCCAAAAACACCAACTTAATGATATTATGGACTGAGTCAATCAATCAAACATCATTTAGGTTCTTCCAAAAAAAACCAACTTAATGATATTTGCACCGACCCATTCAATCATTGGCTCATTGCTTTTTATCTTTGTGAATGATGTTTAATGTTATCCTTTTATACACATAAGATCTATTTCTTTGACTAAGTTATAAATCAAGGCTTTATCTCAAAGAGAAGTTGGAGTATTTTAAGAAATGTTGGAAGGAGAGGTCTCAGAAATATTCATTATTTCACTTGGTATTCTCATATGAGATGAGGAGAAAATTAAGTCAAGAAACCTCAACAATGGTGGCTAGAGGTCGATCTAAAGAAATAGGGCAGAATCCGAGAGGTACATCAAGATCTAAGTTAAAACGCAAGAAGAGTAAGCTAAAATGTTGGTATTGTGGCAAATCAGGGCATCTCAGGAAGGATTGCTAGAAAAGAAAACAAGCATCCAAAGAGGTCTCCACAAATGAAGTAAATTCAGCAGAAACAGGTTCAGGTTTAAGTATGGTTGATGAGGTATTATCTAATTGTAATGTTTCACATCATCATGAGGATTGGTTAATAGACTAGTGCATCCAATCATATGTGTCTTCATAGAAATTGGTTCTCAACTTACCAATCTATATATGACAGTGTTATTTTTATGGGAAGTGATATTTCTTGTAAAAATGTTGGGATTGGTAGTATCAGGGTTTAAATGTATGATGGTACTGTAAGAACGTTAACAGATGTGAGGCATGTACCCGAACTTAGAAAGAACTTAATATCTTT
>ML811924.1:0-23234 GCA_009831015.1 Picea engelmannii
TTTTGATGAAATATTTTCTCCTGTTGTTAAAATGACTTCAATTAGGACTATTTTAAGTCTTGTGGCAGTAGAAGATTTGCATCTTGAACAATTAGATGTAAAAATAGCTTTTCTCCATGGGGACTTGGAGGAAGAGATTTATATGCAGAGCCACAGGGGTATGAGGTCAAACGGAAGGAGAATTTTGTATGCAGGTTGAAGAAGATCTTGTATGGCCTAAAGCAAGCTCCAAGGCAATGGTATTTGAAGTTTGACAGGTTTATGATAGAACAAGGTTATAGTAGATGTCATTCTGATCACTGTGTTTATTTTAAAAAGCTAGAAAATGGAAGCTTTATTATCTTGCTATTGTATGTAGATGGCATGCTTGTTGCGGGGACTAATATGCAGGATATAAATGTTCTCAAGAAGAAATTAGCCAATTCATTTGTGATGAAGGATTTGGGTGCTGCAAAGAAAATCCTTGGCATGAGAATAACAAGAGACATGAAAAATCGCAAATTGACATTGTCTCAGGGTGAGTACACAGAAAAGGTGTTGGAGAGGTTTAGAATGCAGAATGAAAAACCAGTTAGTACACCTTTGGCCAGCCATTTCAAATTAACTAAGGAAATGTGTCTTAAGACACAGGAAGAGATAGAATACATGTCGAGGGTCCCTTATTCATCAGCAGTTGGCAGCTTGATGTATGCATTGGTTTGCACAAGACCAAATATTGCACATGCAGTGGGAGTTGTGAGCAGGTATATGAACAATCCAGGTAAAGAACATTGGGAAGCAGTAAAGTGGATTCTCATGTATTTGAGAGGTACTACTACACATGAATTATGTTTTGGAGGTTCAGACACTTTTCTACAGGGATATGTTGATTCAGATATGGCAGGTGATAAAGACAGCAGGAGGAGCACCACAAGGTATATTTTTACTATAGGTGGAACAACAGTAAGTTGGATTTTGAAACTACAAAAGGTTGTTGCACTTTCAACAACAGAGGTAGAGTATGTTGTTGCTACAGAGGCTAGTAAAGAGATGATTTGGTTACAAAGGTTTATGGAGGAATTGGGAAAGAAGCAGGAGAACAGTTGGTTGTACTGTGAGAGTCAGAGTGCCATTCACCTTGCAAAGAACTCAGCCTTCCATTTGAAGACTAAGAATATACAGTTGAGGTACCATTTCATACGATCCACCTTGGAAGATGGACAATTTAAGCTGGAAAAGATACACACTAGCCAGAATCCTGCAGACATGTTAACAAAGGGAGTAACCAAGGAGAAACCGAGTTCCTGCTCAGTTTCAGTTGGTCTTCAAGAATGAAGATGAAAATGAGAAATTTTCCAGGTCCAAGAAGGTTCAGAGTCCAGCATATACAACAGCGGTGGAGTTGTTGAGATCAATCTCCAAGTGGTAGATTGTTGGTTGTGGAGCCTGATTATCTTCCTGATTCAGAGGTCCTTGATTTCAGCCATGTTTATACCCCATTAAGTATTTACACCCCAGAAGTATGTACACTCTTCCACGTGGGGGAGTGCAGAGGTGGGGTACCCCCTCTGCGGGGTCCGGGGGGGCTATCCCCCTGGTTGAGGGAAAGCGGGCCCCCAGCGAGGGTTTGGGGACAGCGTCCTCTGACGGAGGTTCAGGGGGGAAGCCCCCGAAGCAAAAATTGCCTTGTAAAAGTATATTGTAATTTCATTGTAAATCTAGACCGTTCATTATAAGGTCGCAGATCTAACGATAGAGATTATGTTAGGGTTTTTTTCCCTAGAAGGCAACCCTCTTTTATGAGGGAAATATATCACAGCTATGGTTGATGGTGAATATTGTATTCTGAGAGAGGAGACTGTGAGAGAAAGAAGAGGAAGTTACAACGGGTTTTTTTGTAGGTTGTATCCCTTCATTTGTTGGATAATAATAGAGGAAGGACCTGGCAATTTCTCTGGTGGACGTAGCCCACACTGGGTGAACCACGTAAATCTATGTCTCTCTTGTATTGTGTGTCTTTTGTGTTTTGTTTCTGCATTTGTTTTATTTTATTGCTCCGCGGTCTTGTTTTTCTAACACGGAAGATAATAACTAGCCCTGAGTTGTAAAAATTACCCAAGCTGCGGAGGCAAGCCTTCGAGTGTGTCGGCTAGCACCGTCTGTGTACCCAATGAACACCTATGATTCACTTGACATCTGCCACAGTGACAAAAGATAACATAAAAAATGACATGTCCATAATACTAAAAGAAACCAAAAAGTAATAGTACAAAGACTATACATATGTTACAAAAAGTTACCCAAGGTGACTTACCTATGAATAATACTTCTTGAGGTAGAGCTCATTTCTAGGCTCGACCAAATCATTTCCCTCAAAGTCAACCAGATGATAAGCGCCCTTTTTTAGAACTTATTTTATGATGAAAGGTCCGAACCACATGGGTTTGAATTTGCCTGCCCCCAGGGGGTCCTTATCCTGGTCATAGACCAGGACAAGGTCGCCTTCAGAGAAAATCCAAGGACAAACAAATCGATCATACTGACACTTGACTTTTTGTTTGTGAGCCTCGTTGGCTAGGGCCGCATCTCGACGCTGCTCATTGAGCCGCTCAAGGTATAATAACCGTTCTTCAAGTGGAGAAGTGTCTGGCAGTAACTGTACTACCAATTTTAGGGATGGGATCTTACATTCTATAGGCAAGACTGCTTCCATCCCGTAAACGAGTTGAAAAGGTAAGAAACTATTTTCATTCTTAACAAACGTTTGGTAAGCCCATAATGTCGAGTATAGCATCAAATGTCAATTTGACTTGGTTGAGTTGGAGTATTTATAGCTTCCACCTGACCATTTGCTTGGGGGTAGTAGGGTGATGAATGTTCTTGCCGAAACCCAAGATTTGATGTTAATTCAGTCATCATTTGGTTCTGAAAGTGACTGCCATGGTCAGTGGCAATCTCTCTCGGGACGCGAACCTTGCGATGATTTGGTTGAACAAAAAGAGAGCTACAGTCTCTCCATCATCTTTGAACATTGGCATAGCTTCGACCCACTTTGTAAAGTAGTCTATGGCTACGATAATATAATAGTTCCCCCTTGTTGAAGGAGGGTTGCATGTAGTGTAATTAATCCCCCACTTGGTGAAGGGACCAACTATGATGACAGGAAACATGGGAGCGGGATGTGCCCTCATCTTTCGAGAGAAGATCTAACACGGGTGGCACTTCTTGACCAATTTTATACAATCTTTGATTAGTGTCGGCCATAAGTAATTGGCTCGTAAAATCTTTTGGGTTGTTGCCAACCTAGGCAAATGACTGCCACATGCTCTAGTATGGAAGTTTTTAAGCATGATTTTTTCTTCTTCATGAGTGAGGCATTGGCGAAGAACGCAATCTACCCCTCGACGATAGAGAGTGTCTTCGAGGATGAGATAATTCTTGTCCCAATGAAGTATACAACGACGTTCATCATGAGAAGCAGAGGCGGGGCATTTCAAATTCTAGAGATAGACTAGAATATCTCCATACTAGGGGTCCGAAGATGCTATCAAAAACATATCTCCTCGAATAGGCGATTCTTTGGGCACAACATCACCTAACTCGACCGAAAGTTCTAAAATAAGTTCTGCGAAGACTAGTGACTTTTTCGATTTTGCCGAAATGAAATCTAAGTCAAATTCCTAAAGGACGACTATCCATCTACTGATTTTTTCACCTATTACCCATCATGTCAACATGTATTGAAACGGATTCAAAATGGAAATGACAATGTTCTTTTGAAAAAGAACATAATGACGGAACCGTTGGACAGCATGGACTGCTCCCAATGCAAGCTTTTCGATATGAGAATAATTGAGTTCTGGTCCAATGAGGCCTTGGCTCAGGTAATAGATCACATATTCTGAGAGAAAATCATCTTCCTGAACTAAGAACATGTCGATGGTTGACTCTGCTGCAGCCAAGTATAATAAGAAATCTTTGTTATAGTTAGGTGGCTGAAGTAGAGGGGCAGTTGTGAGGGCATGTTTCAACGCTTTGAAGGAGCGTTGAGCGGCATCGTCCCAATGAAAAGGAATGTCTTTTTTCAGTAAGCGCATAAATCCCTTTGTAATCTCGGCATAGTTGGCAATGAAACACCTCAAAAAGTTTGCCTTGCCTTGTAGAATCTGAAGTTGAAGTATTGTGCATGGGGGAGACAGCTGAACTATTGCCTCAACCTTGAGAGGATCGACCATGATCCCTGTTGTTGACACTATGAAGCCTAACAAATGTCCTGATGTTATGCAAAAGATGCATTTGTTTGGGTTCAAGCGAATCCAGAAGTAGCGGCATCGCTCAAAGATAAGTTGGAAGTGTGTGGGATGATTTGTTCTCTTGCGAGATCACGATGCTAAATAATCTAAGTAGGCTTCAACTATATGCTTGAGATCATGGAAAGCAAAAGACATGGCCCACTGGAAGGTAGCTCCAGCATTTTTGAGACCAAAAGGCATCTTGCAATAGGAAAATGTACCCCATGGACAAATGAATGCAGTTTTGTGTTGGTCTTCGAGTTTGATTTGTATCTGATTATATCCCAAAAAACCATCCATGAAAGAAAAGGCCTTGCAACCTGCACATTCATCAATTATCTGTTCGATGAATGGTGTGGGAAAATTATCTTTTGGACAAGCCTTATTCAAATCGCACAAGTCTGTACATATGTGAATTGTGCCCTGCTTCTTGTTGACCATCACAAGATTTGACACCCATTGGGTCAAATGGATAGGATAGATAAAACCAGCGTTGAGAAATTTCTCGACTTCAACCTTAATGGCTACTGCTTTCTTGGGATTGACTGGATGAAGCTTCTGCTGAACTAGCTTGGCATACGGATAAGTTGTGATTTCATGTTCAACTATTTTTGGATCAATGCCTAGCATTTCCTCATAAGACCAAGAAAAAACGTCGTGAAATTATTTAAATAAGTCTGTGTAGATCTAAATCTCTTCGGGGGAACAGTCAGCTTCGATGAAAACATTCTCCATGATGCCAGGGGTTCTGGAGATATTAATCGGTATAGTTTCAGCGATAGTTGCCATATTACCCTTGGCATAAACCTCATGTGTAGCCAAGGGATTTATAGGACAAGACCTATCTCCAGCCATAGTCAAAGTGAATTTCCCTGCTTCAATTCTGCTTAACTCTAGGAGGAAGTATGATATGTGATGGAGATTATCCCAGGGTTTTTCCGAACTAGTCATTGCTTCAATAATTGCTTCATTTGAGGGAAAGACTAAGTCTAACGAATCGATACCAGCGAGGGAACCTTGAGCCCAAATAGGCTCTGGAATTAGATCTAACTCTTGTGCTGGAGTTGGATCGGTGTCAGGTGAAGCTTGTTGGACTAAAGAGTACGTTGCCTCTGTCGTGGACAAGGGCATGGACATACCATGGTGCCCTGTCCCTTCCATCATGGTCGATGGGGAAGGAAGAATCCACGAATCGTTGAAGCAAGTCCTGCGAAATGACAAAACTTGGAAAATATCAACCTTATGGTGGTATGAGATGAATTGGACATCGCCTTGAGGAGGCAGGTAATAGAAAGTACCCATCAAAGATGGGCACAAACCAACCCCTATGTTAATGAATCCCAGTTGGGGATTGTCAATCATCAGTACCATGGATGCCCCCAATGAAGGGTCAGGTCTAGAGAAGGAAAATTGATCAATGATCACAATCTGGCCCTCGTGTGGAAACAACAAGACCCGAAAAACTGTAGCGACCACTTCTTGCATGGCATAGGTCCAAATCCTGCCTAACAAAAGATTGTAGTCAAGGGATACGTTGACTACTTCTACTTTGACGCACATGGTCTTTCCTCCTAGCTGCATGGGAAAAGAGGGGATGATGCCATGTGGTCGGAATGAACGAACGTTGAAAGTTGTAAGAAGAGTAGGTGATGGAGACAAAACGGGTTGGCCAATGGCCTTCCAACATGCCAACGACATGACACATGTCGAGGCACCCTCATCAACCACCGTGTGGAAAATGTTTTGAGTAAAATTTTTTATGGGGTAAGCCACTACTATTTGAAATGCTATGTGGTAAGGGAGACGAGGTTTTAAGTCGGTTGTATCTAGCATGATTGTACCCGGATTACAAGTCTTGGTGGATCCTAAAGCTGCTAACAAAGCTTTTCTTTGGGAAGGGCAGCTCTAGAGGACCTCCAAAGCAGACATCGCACAAGGGGTTTGAGATAAATCCTCCACCACAGAATAGTTCTCGGCGACCCTTGCATTTGTTTTGTGAGAATCTTTCTTGAACACACCTTTTGGGATGCGTGTCATTGTTTCTCCATAAGTCTTCTCGATCTGGAGAGGAAGAGATGGGATTTTAGCTTATTTTCCTTTTTCAGAGGTGCTTGGCTTACTATAGTCATGTGCTCTAGTCGATATAAAAGCATCACCTTTCGTCATATACACATTCGCGGATGCAGGATTATTCGAAGACGAAGAGGGTCCTTGGCTACCCCCTTCTGCACTTGTAGAGGCTTGGGTTAGGTTTTGCCCATGTTGGAATGGATTCGTTAACACATCAGGTTGTTTCTGTGAAATAAACTTCTAGGCCTCTGCAAGCCGAGGGAACTGGTGGGTCAAGTGGTCCTCCACGCACAGGTTACACAGATATTTCACCTTCCATTTTTCAGTGTTGACCCTGCCAGCATGATTAGTGGGTTTCTTGTCCCCCTTACCCTTATTTCATTGTTTTTTCTTTCCATTAGGCTGTTGGGTGGACTTTGAATTTGTCGATTTCACACTGTGTACATCCGACGTTTGGGTAGGGGGAGCAGCCGAAACAGTAGTTTGGTTGGTCGTTGTATGTTGTATAGACAACTGCTGCATTTGTTTTGACATTTGTTCAACAGGCTTGGTTTTTGCTGAACCTACAATACCATCGACATGTAGTCCATCTCTTTGTCTGGTTTTATCAAGCATGGATCATGGGGCATCAGGAAAAACCTCGTACAGTAAACCATACTGAGAATAAATTAGCTCAAGTTGTTGAGCTCTCATGATGGCATCTTCTTCAGAAAACACTTATGACGTTGCGATGTCTTTGGATAGCTGTGGGACCAAAGACTTAAGGAACCACTCAAGCAGGAATGTTGGTGGGACTGGTACCTTAATCAAACTCTTCCGACGTCTCCACTCTCAAATGTGGTCAAAGATATGGTCTGATTTTGTCTGTTCGAAATTGGCCATCAATTCTATGCCAGCGTCATATCTCACAAGTAATTGGAAATGGTTTAGGAATTCCATTTCCAATTATCCAAAGGAATAATATCTCGAACAGTCGAGCTCGATGTACCATTTCACAACACTCCCAATGAGAGTGAATTGAAACAACCGCAATGATACGGAGTCGTGTTTCAACGAATTAGATAAACACCAAAGATGGAAGGTGGTCACATGATCCCCTAGATCTTCATTAGGCTTGGCCTCAAACTTTGGTATGTCCAAAGGCAATTTCGTCGGCATAGGAGGTCAACGTGGATCGTGACAGATGGGGTCGTTCAAATTTATTGTCAAGTCTGGAAAATGTAAGGTTGCCAAGAAAGGTAATTTTGGTTGGTGTTGCTGATAACCATGGAAAAAGGTGCCTAGAGTTTGTCTAGCACCAGGTTACCAGGAAAAGTTGGGTTGCTGGTCGGGTTTCTAGTAAAAACCATGGCCATGACCCGCATATGGATTTTGCGTATAAGGAGACATCATCAGTTGATTCCCAAAATAGGACGTAGATGGTTGGGCATGCATTACATTCGAAGGACTTTGGGAAGGGTTGCCCCATGCCAATCCCATGGGCATAGGCATAGCACCTTGTCCGAGGTTCCATTGGTTGTGAAAATAATTTCCCCAGATCGACATTCCTGATGAGGGAACCGATCCTTGCTAATAATTACAAGGTCTTGATGCAGAAGAAGTTCTTGGGTTTTCCCCCTGTGTAGGAATAGTACCCTACATAGGATTAAGTTGGCCATAATCGGGGTTGCCCACAGTTGGGAAAGCAGCTAACGATAAATCATTGTTACCAAATGCACCGAATAAATAAAATGGTGTCGACCCTACCGGCATATTATGAGAAGGTGGTCCTTGACTCCCTACTCCAATTGAACTATGGTGTGTGTTTGGCCCAACGGATTGTCGGTGGGTACCGTTGAGTGAAGGGGACGAAGGAGGTATATGACCTCCCTCATAAGGGAAAGCATTAAAAGGAGCTGAAGTGCCCCCCATGGATCCTTGCAGAGGAGCGTTAGAGCTCCCTGCCCCCAGATCTAAAGTCTGTAAAGTGGAGTAAGATAGTACAGGGCTGGTACCTGTGTTAGGCATCCCGTATGAGAACGGAGGGCCCATTGTACTCTATTTGAAAGGATTAGTAGCCATCACCAAATACGGGATTAGGCCATTGCTCGAGGTAGAGGCATTCGAGACCGTGGTGGCTCGAACTGGTGATGGTGGGGTAGGAGGTGGAACACCCCCTGTGACGACAACCGCGGCGGGAATATTAGGATTCCTAGAAGAAGAGATAGGATTTGCCTCCATTACCATCTTCTTTAAAGGTGTCAAAAGGTCCTTTAATAGAGGTTGGTCAGGTGTGATCTCCGGTGACCCAGTCTCTTCAAAAGACTCTTGTTGGTCTAGCTTTCACCTTAGCGGTGACGGGGGTGGCTCCAGTGTAACCGGTGGTAGGCCAAGAACCCTTCGTGATTGTTGGAGCTCGTGATCCTCCACTTTGTGAGAAGATCAAAGACACACTAGGAATTTCTATTCATTCAAAAACACCACACACTAGAAAAGTCCCTACAAGATAAAACAAGCAAACACTAAACTAGTTGGAAGAACAGTTACAATAACCAACACTAGAGAAACTTACCAGTGCAAGTGAAACTCGAACATGGAAGCACCCTCTGGGTATACTCTATAAATCGTGGCCTGATGTCTATCCTAGGTACCGCGGTATACCCCCACATTCACCTGTGTATGTCCTAAAAAAGATAGGCAACTAGGTTGCCAGCATGCGAACAGTCACCAAGTGGGTACAGTCGACAGTCGGATAGACCACAATGAGCAGGGTATCAAGCCCAAAACCTATCAAGGGTATCAAACTAAAGTGGTTCAGAAGACAAATGAGGACCTCAAATGGATTCGAGACCCACGAAGATCTGTGGCAAATGCAATCGACAGGATCCCAAGACAATCCCTCTATATGTGTTCTCCACTATGATTGGTCTGGATCTGGAGGGGTTATCTTCGCTACCTTTCCGCACGCAACCTCGTGTTTATCGCCTATGTTAGAGGGGGGTCCTAGATAAATTTCACGATACTGGACTTTTCACACTCCCTAGCTCAGACTCCAATGTTTGATTTAATGGCCTTGAAGAGTTTCCTCTCCAACCTAAATCAAGGCCCTAACCCTAAACTAGTTGGTTGACCCTACAAACATAAAAAGTCTAATTAATTTTAGATTTAGCGTTAATTTTTATGGCTTGTCTTGATTCAAAGGTTATGAAAGTGAAACTAATGATGTTTGTAAGACGAAAGAAAAATAAACAGAAAGCTGGAAACAAAATAAATTCTTCTTGACTCAAATCTTAATCAACTTTTAAAACTAAAAATTTCTAAGATCTTTGAACAACAAACTCAAAACAGGATTTCACTTGACTATGAGCTACTTATCATCTAAGTAAACCGTCAAGAACTTATGAAAGAAAAGAATTTTCCTGGTTACTAATGCAAACCAACAACTATTTAACCAAACAAAGAAATAAAAGACTTTTTTTTTAATTTGAATGCTCACAAAGCAAAAAGGAAAAATATCGACAAGTAAAGACCAAGAAAACTTTTGGCCTAAGCGCAGATTGCAAAGAGTCGCTTTAAAAACAACACACAAGAAAATTAAAACTGGACTCTCACACTTGTCTAAAAACCCTATAAAAAGAAAATTTTGAGGAAAACTTCTTAATGAAAAAGAAAGCTATTGTTGGAATCAAACCTAAGTTACCGATCGCTATGACAGAGACCCAAAAACCTTAGAGGTATAACTCTTGACAAAGGGAAAGGATGACTACCTCACCTTAAATAGAAATTTTCTCCATAGGCACGCTGCTAACAGTTCAATAGCAAGCGTGTGCACGCGATCTATGTAAAGTCAAGGCGCATGTACACACGTGCAGACCTTATACAGGCCGCGTGTACTTCTGAGACTCTAAAAAATGAAAGGAAAAGAAATCAAGCCCAGGCAGAGACTATTGGTATTGAGAACCAGAATCTCTTGAAGACTCAGACACTTACTTTGACAGAAAAAAAGAAAACAATTCAAGGAAAACTTCATAGAACAAACCAATCTGAGGTGAAACCTAAGCTATCGACTACAAACAACAAAGACTAGAATGAGTTCCAAAAAACCCCTTAGAAGGATTATTTCTGTCAGGTGAGAGGTTGATTGCCTCTCTAGAATAAATATTCTGGAATCATACATGTGAATGACACTTCCTCAGCTAGCGTGTACACGCAGGCTGTGGGAAGGTAGGGCACAGGTACACGCATGCAAACCTTATACAAGTCATGTGTATCTCTGTGAGTCTTGAAAAAGAAAAAAAATGCAGTCAAGCAAAGAAATAGAGATAACTTCTATGGAAGACCGGAATCTTTGTTAGCTCAGACTTTTGCAGAAACTTTAAAAACAAGGAATGAAACCAGTTTTTAAAAATACCCAAAAAAGAATATTCCCAGAAACCCTAGAGATCCCCAGTATGGTCACAAATTCTGTTGTGGGTGGGAAATACCTCCTACAAACTAGCACTAAGGGTTTTTATCATGCATGCAGAAATGGCCTAAAGATTTTTACTTCTTACCATCATCCCATGCCTAAACCCCCATCACTCATATGTAAATACAAGGCTCAAGAGATTAAGTTGTCATACCTTATTCTTCATGTTTGATGTCGATCCATTTTCACACTTGGTTGTTCTTTGACTACAGCTCTCTTCCCAATGTTGACCTGCATTCACAAAAGACAAACAAAGAAATCCACATGCATTTGATCTATGAACTAATGGGTTAGAGATTTAATCAATCATACAATCAATATTCAAATAATGACAATCTCATATGGTGGGACAGGAAAAACAATTATTTTATTAACTTCACAATGATACCTTACAATGATAAAGTCAACTACTGCTCCTCGATCCTGGTCCTGGGCTCTTCTTCCACTGTCTTCCAACTACTTTTCTCTATACTTCTCTTTGCACAAGGATGGATAAAGGTTGGGACAAAGGGAATGTTCAATTAGGTATAGTTTCTTTACTATAATTTTTCTCCTTTCAAATGGGACCCCTACCCCTTCTTTTATAGGTTAGAAGGAGCTAGGTATTTGGTCGAATGACCGGCCATGCATGGCCGAAAGGTTTAGTTAACTTACCCAAAGTTGTGTGTTCCATCAACAACTTTCCTTTTTCTGTGTTTTTGTAGGTACATGTGAGCTGTCTTGGGTCAGATAGCGTGTACACGCATGCAGTGATGGAGCAAGGCACACGGGCCTTTATAAAAGGGGTTTTTAAGAAGAGTTGTTCAATAGTGTTTTGGAAAAGAAGGAATCTGAGATGGCCTGATGCCAGTTAAACATGTCTAGTGCAAATTAGGGTTATAACAAAGTGGTCGCTTGATGAAGATGTGCCTACTGCTATCAGCATGAGTTGAAGGATGTGGGAAAACGTATCTATCATTTCTTTCCTCTGTCACATGAGAGCTTGCTCAAGCAATAGATTGATAGAATCTCTTTCTCCTTTGTTTTTATTTTCTTCTGCCATGGAGGGTTTCTTGGGCATGTGAGGGCGATTTTCCTCAGGGGAGACAATCTCAAGACCCAACTTTATATACACGGATCTCGTCGGGGACATGCACTGAAAAATGATCAAGAATAGCCTGCTCTGATACCACTGATCCGAATTATTTTCTGCACGAAATGAGAGCGGAGGTATAATAACGAAATGTACAGAGATATATCAGATATCCAATAATATAAAAAATATTTATCAGAGATATAACCATAAACACAGAGATACAATAATACACAATTTTTTATTAATGAGCAAAATGTACAAGACTCTAAAAATACAGAGTGAAAAACTCGCTAGAATGGTGGTAGCTTATCTCTCAGAAGAGATGTGACGGCTACTAAAATTTGCAAGAAGATGGATTAAAATAAGGCTCTAATGGCCTTTTTAACATAAATAAAATCCAAAACCCTAACCCTAGAAGATGAAAAGCCAATAGTTTTGTGGACCCCTTTTTGGGTAGTTTGGTGTATTAACTTCCCGGGGGCGTAACTTTGGCATACAATATTTGTTTGGGGCGCACGATAGCTCGTTGGAAAGTTATATTCGAGGAGTTTCATTTTAGGGCCTCAATTAGAGCTGTTTTATATCATTAGGGTGATTGATCCCTAAAAATATTCATTTAGGCCCTCAAAATGGCCCCGTAAGTTTAGGAACCGAAAAAAACTGCTAAAAATAGTAAATTCCCAAAAGACTATTTTGAGCCAGTTGGAATAGGTGGGTGGCCACTGATATCCACTTGGATCAATCCTCCCTCTTTAGGAAGCAATGGTATCCATTGTTTTGAGCACCTGGGGGAGAGGGAAAATCGTTTGTTGAATTTGCATCTCGATGAGCTTCTTGCCTTGCTGGAAATGTTAGGATGCTTAGCTTGTTGAAGGTTGTCACGAACCTATGGATGGAAGGGTTGGAACTTTTTAACCAGTATGGCTACATGAGATGAATTTGTGTAGAAGGGATCCTTTTTCTTTGTTTCAATCTTGTTGATCTGCTTCTATTGGACAGAAGGTGCTTGGACTGAGGCTGCAGTGGTTGTGGTGTCCTTATGTTCACCTTTTGAATAGATTGTGAAGAAGTTGAATTTTTTACTATGAGATACTACCTTGCGACACTATTTAGGTGGGAGAGTAGTTGGAACTACCCCCGGTATCCTGTAGAGATGACCCCCTAGAGTAACAATGACACTACAAGGTTGAGACTCATAGATAGCATGGAGCTTCCATATATATGACTGGCCCAAGAGAACATCACAGACATCTAGTGGGGAAACATCACATAATACCTCATCCTCGAAGGGTTAGATGTCGTATGACAATTGAAACTATTGGCCGACACAGAGATCGCATCCTTAGTGAAGCCACCTGATGTTGTATGGTTGTGGGTGTGGTGTTGTCGACAATCCCAATTGTTTCACAACCTCTGCTAAGATGAGGTTCTTTTGGCTTTCGCTATCAATAATAAAATGCAGCAAGGTCCCCTTCACCTACATATTTGATTGAAAAATGAACTCCCCCTCCCTTTGGATCTACTGGTTCTTCTAGTTGAATTGTTGCAGTCACGATAGTAGAAGTGGGGTCTGCATCAATGATCTATCTTCTGCTAGTATTTTCTGAATCGGATTATGAATTAGGGTTTGAATCCTTATCTTTGATCTCGGCCACCAATGATTATTTTGAGTGACATTCATGAGTGTTGTGCCAGGGGATTTTGTTGAAATCGCACCACTTTCAAGGGTCCTTCATCTTTCCATTTCCCTTTTTTTCCTATGGCTTAGACAGGTTTTCGGGAGGCTGTTTGTTAGGGTTGTCTTTATCATACTTTGGTTGTTATAGATTTGTAGACCTGAACTCCCATTTTTTCTGGTTCCTAATGTTTTCCTCCATTTTAACAGCATATCAATAAGCAACACCCAATGATGAGATTTCGAGAAAATCCATTTCATTTTGGATGTATCTGTGTAGATCCCCATGGTATTTCAGAACCAAATTTCACCTAGAGTCTTTGAAATTCATCTTGGTGTGCAAGGTATGGAAGGTATTGGTGAAATATGAAACTACTTGGCCCCTCTCTTGACGTAGCGTGGTCCATCTCTTGTACTAGTCGTCATAGTAACCAGGGTAATATTGTTCCTTGACCACATCCACAAAAAAATACCAAGTGAGTTTGGCCCCATATATTCCAGACTCCTTTGTGGATATTTTCTCCCAGTAATTTTCCAACCAATGTTTGACATGGGAGAGAGCCTTAAAGAGTGTGGAGATGATATTTTCCCTATCGAAAAAATTGTGAACAAAGAAATAATCTTCTAGAAGATTTAACCATTTGTCTAAGGCATATGAATCTATCTGACTTTCAAATACAGGAATATCAAAATTAACATATAGCTTTAAAGGATAGGTACTTCAAAAATGGTCGTTTGATGAAGATGTGTCTGTTGCTATCGATGGGTGTTGAAGGATGTGGGAAAAAATCTCCATCATTTCGTCCCTATGTCATGCGAGAGCTTTCTCAAGCAACAGATTGATAGAATATTATGCTCCGTCGTTTTTCTTTTCTTCCACCATGGAGGGTTTCTTGGGCATGCGAGAGTGATTTTTCTCAAGAGAGACAAGCTCGAGACCCAAATTTCTATACTCAGACCTCGTTGGGGACATGCACTGAAAATGATCAAGAGTAGCCTACTATGATACCACTTATCTGGATTATTTTCGGCACGAAATGAGAGAAGAGGTATAATAACAAAATGTACAGAGATATATCAAATGTTCAATAATATAATAGATATTTATCAGATATATAACCATAAACACATATATATAGTAATACACAATTTTCTATTAATGAGCAAAATGTACAAGACTATAAAAATACATAGTGAAAGACTCACTATAATCGTGGAAACTTATCTCTGAGAAGAGATGTGACAGCTACTCACATTCAAAAGAATATGGATTAAAGTGAGGCTCTAAAGGCATTTTTAAAATAAAAAAAATCCAAAACCCTAAACCTGGAAGATGAAAAGCCAACAGTTTTGTGGACCTCGTTTTGGGTAGTTTGGTGTATCAACTTCCCCGGGGCGTAACTTTGGCATACAATCTATGTTTTGGGCACATGATAGATCATTGGAAAGGTATCGTTGATGGGATTTATTTTGGGGGATCAATGAGGGCATACATCCATTTTTTAGTTGCTTGATCCCCAAAAAAACTTCATTTAGGCCATCAAAATGGCCTTGGAAGTTTAGGAACCGAAAACCTGCTCAAAATAGTAAATTTCTAGAAGACTGTTTTGAGCTAGTTGGAATAGGTGGGTGACCAATGATATCCACCTAGATCAATACTTCCTCCTTAGGAAGAAATGGTATCCATTTCATTGAGTGCCCAAGGGAGAGGGAAAAACGTTTGTTGAATCTACATCTTGATGAGTTGTTTGCCTTGTTGGAGAAATTGTGTTGATTATCTTGTTGAAGCCTGTCATGAACATGTGGTTGGAAGGGTTGGAAATTTTTAACCAATATGGATACATGAGATGACTGTATGCAGAAGGGTTCCTTTCTCTTTGCTTCAATATTGTTGACATGTTTCTGTTGGACAGAAAGTGCTTGGACTGAGGTTGCAGTGTTTGTAGTGTCCTTCTGTTCACCCTTTGAATAGATTGTGAAGAAGCTGAATTTTGTAGTATGAGATACTACCTTGAGACATTGTTTAGGTGGGACAGTAGTTGGAACTACCTCTGGTATCTTGTAGATATGACCCCCCAGAATAAAAATGACACTACGTGGTCGAGACTCATAGATAGCATGGCACTTCCACATATATGGATGGCCCAAGAGAACATCACAGGCATTCAGCGAGGCAACATCACATAATACCTCATCCTTTAAGGGGTGGATGTTGTATGACAATCAAGACTTTTCGCTGACATGGAGATCACATCCCTGGTAATGCCACCCGATGTGGATTGGTTGTGGGTCTGGTCTTGTCAAAAATCTCAATTGTTTGACAACCTCTGTTGAGATGAGGTTCTTTTGGCTTCCGCTATCAACAATAAAATGCAGTGAAGTCCCCTTCACCAATATATGTGAATGAAAAAAAGTGATCCCCCTCCTTGGGATCTATTGGTTCTTCTGGTTGAATTGTTGAGGTCCTAACAGTAGAAGTGGGGTCTGTGTCAATGATTTGTCTTCTGCTAGTATTTTCTGAATCAAATTTTGAATTAGGGTTCGACTCCTTGTCTTTGATCTCAGCCACCAATGATTTTTTTGAGCGAAATTCATCAGTGTTGTGCTAGGATATTTTGTGGAAATTGCACCACTTTCAAGTGTGCTTCTTCGTCTTTCTGTTACCCTTCTTTTCTTTTTTCTTGTATGGGTTTTCAGTAGGTTGTTTGTTAGGGCCATCTTTATCATAATTTGGTTGTCGCAAATTTTCATACCTGAACTCCCATTTATTCCTGTGCCTAAATTTCTTCTCAATTTTAACAACATATTGATAAGCAACACCCAATGATGAGATGTCCAGAAAATCCATTTTAGTATGGATGTATCTATGTAGATCCCCATTGTATTTCAGAACCAAATTTTGCTTGGATTATTTGATACCCAGCTTGGTGCAAAAGGTATGGAAGGTATTGATGAGATCTAACACTGCTTGGCCCCTCTCTTGATGCATCATGGTCCATCTCATGTATTAGTCGTCATAGTTACCAACACGGTAATATTGTTCATTGACTTCATCCACAAACAAATACCAAGTGGGCTTGGCCCCATATATTCCAGATTCATCTCTGGAGATTTTCTCCCAATAAGTTTCCTACCAATGTTTGACATGGTGAGAGCCTTATTGAGTCCGAAGGTGATCTTTTCCCTATCGAAAAAATTGTAAACGTAGAAATAACCTTCTAGCAAATTTAGTCATTTGTCTAGGGCATTTACATCTATCTGACCTTCAAATATGAGAATATAAAAATAAACTGATACCTTGAAAGGAGAGGTGCTTCCAAAGTGGCCTCTTGATGAATATGCACCTACTGCTATCGATAGGCATTGAAGGATGTGGGAAAAATTCTCCATCATTTCGTCCCTCTGTCGCATGAGAGCTTGGCCAAGCAACATCTTGATAGAATATTTTTCTTCGTCATTTTTCTTTTCTTCTTCCATGGAGGATTTCTTGGGCGTGTGAGATTTATTTTCCTAAAGAGAGACAAGATAGAGACCCAACTTGATATACTCGGACATCGTCGGGGACATGCACTGAAAAACGATAAAGAGTAACCTGCTCTAATACCACTGATCCATATTATTTTCGACACGAAATGAGAGAAGAGGTATAATAACTAAATGTATAGAGATATATCATATATCCAATAATATAACATATATTTATCATATATATAACCATAAACATAGAGATATAGTAATACACAATTCCTTATTAATGAGTGAAATGTACAAGACTGTAAAATACAGAGTGAAATACTCACTAGAATGGTGGCAACTTGTCTATGAGAAGAGATGTGACGGATACTCACATTCACAAGAATATGGATTACATTGAGGATCTAAATTCATTTTTAAAATAAATAAAATCCAAAACCCTAACCCCGGAAGATGAAAAGCCAACATATTTGTGGACCCCGTTTTGGGTAGTTTGGTGTATCAACTTGCCAGAGGCGTAACTTTGGAATACGATCTTTGTTTGGGGTGCAGTATAGCTTGTTGGAAAGGTATCATTGAGGAGATTATGTTAAGATCCTGAATAGATCTACGAATATAATCACCACAAATACTGAATACACAATAGATCCACAAAGCAATATAGAAGAAACCACACTTTATTATTACCAAACCCTTCAGGTAGGGTAACACCATACAATGGATCCTATTATGGAATGGATCATCTCCTGTTCACTTGCCTCTTCGAGGGGGAATCCTCCTATTGAGCTACTGCTCCAAATACAATACTTCTCTTCATGTCCCATTACATTACTTGAACCCCTTTATATAATGCTACCATCACCTAAGAACATTCTAGAGGAGGAATATTCTAGAAGTAGAACCTTCTAAGAAGTCCTCTTACATTTATTATATCTAACTACCATAGTGGACATTATTTAATAATATAGTGGACCTAGTCCACCTTACATTGAATGACCTCCACTATTATCACTATGGGCCCTCTGGGCCCCCCTACTACCTCTCTAGCTACCTTACATTCCATCCCCCTTATGAAAGCATTGTCCTCAACGCTTGATGTACAACCATATGCCAGGGTCCCATGGATAATTGTGGACCGTAATGCTGAAGAAGACTGAAGAACCAAAGTCCCATGTAGAAAGGAAATCTACCATGCTAAAGTATTCCAACCACTATTGTAAGCCCGGGTCCCATGTCCAAGTGCTCATGTGAACTCCCCGTAGAAGATTTTGGAACCCAATAACCAACTCCAAATGATGCTCCAAAGATTGACACCTATCATGTGTATCCAAATAAGAAGATCCATCCACATAGTGGAAAAGGGTCGTAGCAGAATCTGGAAGGAATAATACCACTGTAGAATATGCAGACTGAACGTTGGTAACTAGCTCTTGATGTGGGACCTTGATGTTCTCTCCAAAAGGTGGAGTAGAGTCATCAAATAATATATGAAAGTGGTTGTCATCCCAAAAATGACAAATATCCATATACCAATCATCACAATATGTCTCAAAATCGTACCAAGCATATATTTCTTGATTATATCCATTCATGAGATCCTCCATAAGAAATCTCTCCTGCATGTTATTCAATGAATCTTGAATACTACGAAAACTATCATTGAAGGTGTCTCTGAGACAGTCTGTGAAGCAGTCTGTGAGGCCATGTGCAAATGCATCCAATGTGTGAAACAATTGGGCTTTAAATGATTCAATAATTTCTTTTTGAGAATAAATAGTCATCTGAGCATCCTATGAACTCACCCAATAAGTTACGGCAGAAAATCGCAGCTTTTTCTGGAAAAAACCCTAAAAAATTGTTGAAGTTAAAATGCTCATAACTTCACTTCCCGGACTCCATTTCAGATGATTTTTTTTTTGAGATTGGGTGAAATTGTGAGAAGAGCTCATATATGTAATTTTTTTGTGAAAATTTGGCCTCCAAATTCTACATAAATAAAAACAAATCGCGCCGCCGTCTGCGGAAAAAACCCTAAAAAATTGCAGATTTAAAAACCTCAATATCTTGACCTTCCGGACTCCGTTTTGGATGATTTTTTTTTTTCAACTTGGGTGTTTTTATAAGAGGAACTCAGATATAAAACCATTTTCTGCAAATTTTGCACAAAAATATACGGAAAATGTCTGGAATGTCGCGGCTCTCTTTTTTCTTCTCTGAAAAAAAATCTGCAAAAATAAAAAATATTTGCCCACAACTCCGGCCAAGGAAAGTGCTCTGATACCAATTGTTAAGTACCAAAATAGATCTACAAATATAATCACCACAAATACTGAATACACAATAGATCTAAAGAGAAATATAGAAGAAATCACTCTTTATTATTACCAAACCCTTGAGGTAGGGAAACACCATACAATGGATCCTATTATGGAAGGGATCCTCTCCTATTCACTTGCCTCTTCGAGGGGGCTTCCTCCTATTGAGATACCGCTCCAAACACACTAATTCTCTTCATGTCTCATTACATTTCTTGAACCCCTTTATATAGTGATACCATCACCTAAGAACATTCTAGAGGAGGAATCTTCTAGAAGTAGAACCTTCTAAGAAGTCCTTTTACATTTATTATATCTAACTACCATAGTGGGTCTTATTTAATAACATAGTGGACCTAGTCCACCTTACATTGAATGATCTCCACTATTATCACTATGAGCCCTTTGGGACCCCCACTACCTCTCTAGCTACCTTACATTTGGAATCCATAGAAGAAACCACACTTTATTATATCAAAACCCTTGAGGTAGGGAAACACCATACAATGGATCCTATTATGGAAGGGATCCTCTCATGTTCACTTGCCTATTCAAGGGGGCTTCCTCCTAATGAGCTTCAGCTCCAAACACACTAATTCTCTTCATGTCTCATTACATTGCTTGAACCCCTTTATATAGTGATACCATCACCTAAGAAAATTCTAGAGGAGGAATCTTCTAGAAGTAGAACCTTCTAAGAAGTCCTCTTACATTTATTATATCTAACTACCATAGTGGGCCTTATTTAATAATATAGTGGACCTAGTCCACCTTACATTGAATGATCTCCACTATTATCACTATGGGCCCTTTGGGACCCCCACTACCTCTCTAGCTACCTTACAGATTAATTTTGGGGGCTCAATAAGAGCCTTTGAAAATATTTTAGGTTCCTGATTCCAAAAAAAATCATTTAGGCCCCCAAAATGTCCCTAGAAGTTTAGGAACTGAAAAATTTGTTGACCTACTTCTGTTGGGAAAAAGGTGCTTAGAATGAGGTTGTAGTGGTTGTGGTGTCATTATGCTCACCTTTTGAATAGATTTTGAAAAAGTTGAATTTTGAAGTATGAGATACTACCTTGCGGCACTGTTTAGGTGGGACATTAGTTGAAACTACCTCTGGTATCCTGTATAGATGACCCCGAAGAGTAACAATGACACTACAAGGTCGAGACTCATAGATAACATTGATCTTCCACATATATGGTTGGCCCAAGAAAACATCACAAACATACAGCAGGGAAACATCACATAATACCTCCTCCTTGAAGGTTTGGATGTCATATGTTAATCAACACTATTGGCTAACAAGGAGATCGCATCCTTGGTGAAGCCACCCAATGTTGTATGGTTGCGGGTGTGGTTTTGTCGACAATCCCAATTGTTTGATGACCCCTGTTGAGATGAGGTTATTTTGGCTTCTACTATCAACAATAAAATGCAGCGGGGTCCCCTTGACCCACATCTATGAATGAAAAGGGCACTCTCGTTCCTCAGGATATGCTAGTTCTTCTAGTTGAATTATTACAATTGCGACAGTAGTAGTGGTGTCTTCATCGATGATCTGTATTTTTCCAGTATTTTTTGAATCAGTTTCTGAATCAAGGTTCGGATCCTTGTCTTTGATCTCGACCACCAATGATTTTTTTTAGCGACATTCATCAATTCTGTGCTAGGGTATTTTGTGGAAATCGCTCTACTTTCCAATATCCATCTTCGTCTTTCATTTACCCTTCTTTTCCTGTGGCTTGAACTGGTTTTTGGGAGGATTGTGTTAGGGTCATCTTTATCATACTTTGGTTGTTTATGTGGAACAATAATTGGAATAAGATGAATTTTGAAGTATGATATACTACCTTGTGGCACTTTTTTGGTGGGACAATAGTTGGAACTACCTATGGTATCCTATAGAGATGACCCCCCAGAGTAACAATGACACTATGGGGTCGAGACTCATAGATAGAATGATGCTTCCACATATATGGCTGGCCCAAGAGAATATCATAGACATCCAGTGGGGAAACATCACATAATACCTCATCCTTCAAGGGTTGGATTCTGTATGACAATCGACAATGTTGGTTGACACAAAGATCACGTCCCTGGTGAAGCCACCCAATGTTGTATGGTTGTGGGTGTGATGTTGTCGAAAATCCCAATTATTTGATGACCTCTGTTGAGATGAGGTTATTCTGTCTTCTACTATCAACAATATAATGCAACAGGGTCCCTTTCACCTGCATCTATGAATGAAAAAGGTGCTCCCCCTCCTCAAGATCTGTCGGTTCTTCTGGTTAAATTGTTGTGATCATGAGATTAGCAATGGGGTTTGCGTTGATGATCTGTCTTCTGCCAGTGTTTTCTAAATCATACTCTGAATCAGGTTTCGACTCCTTATCTTTAATATATGCCACCAATGATTTTTTTGAGCGACATTCATCAGTGTTGTGCTAGAGGATTTTGTGGAAATCGCACCACTTTCCAGTGTCCTTCTTCATATTTCGGTTACCCTTATTTTCTTGTCACTTGGACAGGTTTTAGGTAGGATATTTGTTAGGGCCATATTTATCATACTTTGGTTGTTGTGGATTTGCAGCCCCGAACTCCCATTTTTTCTGGTGTCTAAATTTCTGCTCGATTTTAACAATATATTGATATGCAACACCTAGTGATGAGATGTCCAAAAAATGCATTTCAATTTGGATGTATTTGTGTAGATCCCCACAGTATTTTAGAACCAAATGTTTCTTGGAGTCTTTGATACCCAACTTGGTGCGCAAGATATGGAAGGTATTGGTGAACTCTGAAACTACTTGGCCCCTCTCTTGATGCATCGTGGTCCATCTCATGTATTGGTCGTCATAGTAACCAACAGGGTAATATTGTTCCTTGATCACATCCACAAAAAAATACCAAGTGGGATTGGCCCCATATATTCCAGAATCCTTTATGGAGCTTTTCTCCCATTAATTTTCCCACCAATGTTTGACATGGGTGAGATCCTTAAGGAGTGTCAAGGTGATATTTTCCCTATCAAAAAAATTGTGGATAGATAAATAACCTTCTAGCAGATTTAACCATTTTTTTAGGGAATCCACATCTATCTTACTTTCAAATACAAGAATATCAAAATTAACCTATACCTTCAAAGGAGAGGTGTTTCCAAAGTGTTTTCTTGATGAATATGTGCATGCTTCTATCGATAGGCATTGAGGGATGTGGGAAAAATCCCCCATCATTATGTCCCTCTGTCGCATGAGAGTTTTCTCAAGCACCAGATTGATAGAATCTTCTGCTTCATGGTTTTTATTTTCTTCCTCCATGGAGGGTTTCTTGGGAATGCAAGAGCGATTTTCCTCAAGAGAGACAAGCTAGAGACCCAACTTGTTATACTTGAACTTCGTCAGGGACATGCACTGAAAAATGATCAAGAGTAACCTACTGTGATACCACTGATCTAGATTATTTTTGGCATGAAATGAGAGCTGAGGTATAATTGTTGGACACACCTACCACACTTAGAGGGGGGGGTGAATGAGTGTGGGACTCTTTTTACAAAAAATTCCCTCTTACACAAAACTCATTAGTTAACATTCAACTTTTACTCATTACTCATTGTTGTCATTTATAACCAGTTAGATGTGAACATATGTCAACAACATTGATCATCAATAAGTCATCACCACAAGGAACACAAAGAACACAATATGTATGTACAATTTTTTTTTTATTATGGACTACAATCCTTGGGGTTTTTCAGCAACAACTGAATAGAGTATAACTCTACAAGAGTACCAGTCTATAATGCAAGATTCAACTTACACCCTCAGCACCAATTGAGACGAGGCAACAATCCTCAACAGATATCAATCTGCAACAAGTACGCAACCTGTCTTTAGTGCAGCCC
>ML811924.1:23284-43112 GCA_009831015.1 Picea engelmannii
TTTTCAGCAACAACTGAATAGAGTATAACTCTACAAGAGTACCAGTCTATAATGCAAGATTCAACTTACACCCTCAGCACCAATTGAGACGAGGCAACAATCCTCAACAGATATCAATCTGCAACAAGTACGCAACCTGTCTTTAGTGCAGCCCGCGTGTGTATGAGCCTTGGCTTACTACAGCCCACGTATGTTTGTGCCTTCTAAGCTATTAGGGTTTATTTTTTTCATAACACACTCATTAGGGTTGGATGTTGTATGATAATTGACATTGTTGGCTAACAAGGAGATTGCATCCCTGGTGAAGCCACCCGATGTTGTATGGTTGCGGGTGTGGTGTTGTCGACAATCCCAATTGTTTGATGACCTATGTTGAGATGAGGTTCTTCTGGCTTCCGCTATCAACAATAAAATGCAACGGGGTCCCTTTCACCCACATATGTGAATGAAAAGAGTGCTCCCCTTCCTCGGGATATGCTAGTCCTTCTAGTTGAATTGTTGCAATCACGACAATAGCAGTGGGGTCTGCGTCGATGATCTGTCTTCTGCCAGTATTTTCTGAATCAAGGTTCAACTCCTTGTCTTTGATCTCGGCCACCAACGATTTTTTTAAGCAACATTCATCAGTGTTGTGCCAGGGGATTTTGTGGAAATTGCACCACTTTTCAGTGTCCTTCTTCGTCTTTCATTTACCGTTCTTTTCCTGTGGAGGTTGTTTGTTAGGCGTATTTATCATACTTTGGTTGTTTAGGTGGGAAAATAGTTGGAAGAAGCTGAATTTTGAAGTATGAGATACTACCTTACAGCACTATTTAGGTGGGACAATAGTTGGAACTACCTCTGGTATCTTGTAGAGATGACCCCCCAGAGTACAAATGGCACTATGGAGTTGAGACTCATAGATAGCATGATTCTTCCACATATATGGATGGCCCAAGAGAACATCAAATACATCCAGTGGGGAAACATCACATAATACCTCATCCTTTAAGGGTTGGATGCTGTATGAAAATCGACTCTTATGACTGACACAAAGATAACGTCCCTAGTGAACCCACCTGATGTTGTATGAATGTGGGTGTGGTGTTGTCTACAATCCCAATTGTTTGATAACCTCTGCTAAGATGAGGTTATTTTGGCTTCTGATATCAACAATAAAATGCAGCAAGGTCCCCTTCACCCACATCTATGAATGAAATCTCATTTTCTAAAGAAGGGATTAGCTTGCAGTCTGAAGATCTTATATAATTGGAATCTCAAGATGAGTCTATTATGGAATATAATAGCTCTCTTATTTTTTATTGAAATTATGTCGTTTAACGGATACAGGTGGAGCTTCACAACTTCTTTTGTTTTTACTTGAATGTCATATGTGCTACTAATTGAATGTATTAGAAGGAAATCATTGGTCTTACCACTAACTGTTGACTTCCTTCATTTCCTTTCAAGGCCCCTTTAGCCCTTCATAGAAGAGCATTAAATTATTTACCCTATAAAATAAATTTAAAATAAAAATTCCATATCAATTGCAAATGAAGGGCTATCACTATTACAAATTGTCAATATTAAATTCTTAAGAATAAATACTTGAAACTAGAGATGAAATGTCTTTATGAATTTCAAAGTGGTATAATATATTATTGATACATGAACTTAGTAGTTGGTAAATGCCATTGGTTTATTTTTCAACTTATTTACCTTATATTTACATGGATATAGATTGGTACACCGATGGATATTGATCCCAATGTTGGGTATATATTGGTACACCTATGACTATAGATATCCATGTTGAATCTCACTTTTAGATAAATGAACATTATATTAAGTGCAAAAATTACTCAAAAGGATTTCCCAATTAGTTGGTATTGAGCAATGAAAAAATTACATTGAAGAAATGTTCTTTCAATTGAATGTTTTTTCTCATTGATTGTTTTTGCAAAATTTTATCTTGGTGTATCATACTAGTAACTAGTTGTATGTGGTTCTTGAAATAATATTTTTGGGGAGATTGTGTTTGGTGACGTAGAAAATTGATTCTCATTTGTGCCATTGGAACCCAACTTCCATGAAAATTATGAATCTAATTTATATTGTTGCAATTAATCATAGTTACAACAAAAAAAATTGCAACTTTTGCAAACATAATTTCATATTTTTCAGTGACTATAACTTTTGATGCGTAGCTCACCAATCTCAAAATAGGATATTAAAACTTCATTAATCTCCCCTTAGACCATTATGAGTGCTTCTAATGAGCTCAAATTACAATATCTTCAATGCATCCCATAGAAGGACATGAATTTGTAGTTGAGGTTCCAATTGTGAAATATTTTGGAATATATTTATGCAACCGCATGATGGTTGATGCTACTAGATGTTTAGAGTGTAGAGTCTTCCTAAAATTGGTCACATATACCTCCTGAAGTTCTAGAGTGAAAATCATTCTATAATATTTACTAATGTTTGCAATTATTATTGATTAGCTTAGACACACGATTGTTTCATAAGTGTAAATTATATCTTTTTGATTAGGTATTTGTTTGAAAGATTCAAGAAGCCAATATCCATAGTGTTTTGAGATTTATTTGGTAGTTGTTTGGTTTGAAAAATGGCATTCTTTTGTATTAATACCTACACTAGAAAAATGTTTACCTTTGTTCAAACCACTAAACATACATTCAACTCATTTAACAATTATATTGCAAAATTAAATAGTCTTACTATGTTTCAAGATTCAATTGTTTCTTACATTATAGGGATCAAGTTTTACATATGTGTAGGTGAAATTTTAAAAATGTTTTTTGTTTGAGTGAAATGGATCTTCCTTTTTTTCCCTCTCTTTGCAAATGAAAAGCATTGCTTATTTTAACTTGTATATGTAAAAATATTCAACCAACCGAACTAAAATATGACTCCACCCTTTCAATATGATTCTTAAAGGGGAAATTCCAAAGTAGCATCATCTCAAACATTGATGTTTAGTAAAATTTGATCCTTAGAAGGGATTCCAAAGTAGCATCATCTCAAATATTAATGTTTAGTTGATTTTATACAAAAGGTAGTGGTAGGTACTTGATTTTCTACAAGAAACCACTTGTGGAAATTAAGGTGTGTCCACAATCATATTCAATTATGACATATGGTAAAATATAAAGGGATGTCTACAATCATATTCAATTATGACATATGGTAAAATATTAAGGCATGTAACAATCATATTCAATTATGATATTTCATCCTAAAATTTTGCTTTTAAGAGAAAATAAATGCATTGATTATGACATTTTATGGTTGTGTAGAAAATAAATGCATTGTTGACAATGAATGTACCAGTGGAATTCATTGTACACATGGAATAATTACCTTTTTAAACAAGTGTTGCATGGTAGCGTAGTCCCTGCCAGGCAAGTTTGAAAATGTAAAATGGTGTTTATGCTTTCTAATGCAATCTCTTTGCCCACAACACAATGCCTACCTGAACCAACTGCTCCATTTAATGCTACCTTATAGACTTGTCCATTTCCAATAGTAACAGATCACGGTGGGGAGATAGATAGGTTGGGGTAGAAATATAGAAGATCGTAATTTGAGTGTATGTGATCCCGATAGAACAAATTTCCAAGACTTGAATAATTAATGAGTATGTGCCATGCAATACCAGTGAAAAATTATAGCATTCTGATAACTGGATTATATAGCGAGGTCTTACAGCTTCCCTTTTCACACTTGTTTCAAAATAGGGATACAACAGCCAGCCAGAGAGATAGGTCATGACTCATGTGAACAAGGTCAGGAGCCGACCATGGAGAATCCAAATGCTAACACTACCAAATGTGTTGGTGGAGATCGAGTCCCTTGTTGGGTTCCTTTTTGGCATATGTTTTTACAAAAGTAGCATCTTCATACCATTAAGTTTGCCACATGTGGCCAAATACGATTGGGCTTTCTTGATTGTGATTTCGTAAATGGGCCAAGAAATCTTAAACCTAATAGATTATTTTAGATTACAAGAGCTCTTCATGGATGGAATTGAATATACCTGGTGTAGTTGTTTTCAATACTATCTTTATCTTTGTGAACTTATTCTTGCTTCACTCATATCTTTAGATGAACTTATTATTTCTTATATGTTTGTCATGACTTGATTTTGATGCACGAGAGAAGGTAAAGACAATGACACCACTTCCTACAGGTAATCCCGATTCAATCAAAATAAAGTCAACTTCTCAACTTATATTATGGTGGTTATTTATCCCATACTCAAAAATATTTAATAGAGAAAAATAAGTGTTTTTAAATTTCATTAAACCATGTCTCAAAATGAAACCTACTATGCTACAAACTCTTACCAAGTAAGAGAAAACTTGCTCACAAACTCGTAGAGTGATGCAGAAACCCTCACTCTTTTGATTCAACTCATGCCTTAGAACACCATTGACTAATTCTACTCATTCCTCATAGTACCATCGATTACAAATGTTCTTCCATGCGTCTAGAAAACAAACATAATCGGAAGTGGGTTCATTAGCCTTTATTCACTGTGAGTAACACGTAGTTGCCTAATTTCACAGCATAGATGTAGTGGTGACATTGATTGCACAGTAGGCAGACCCAAAGCATGAACTTACTGAACTTACAGGGAGGGACATCAAATCTTAATGTGCCATCAATTTCTTTGTATATTATGTGTCTTTGTTTTTTATATCAATACAATACAGTTGAAATGTTTCTTGTATCATGTGTCTTTGTTTTTTAATCAATACAGTATAGGTTCAGGAAGGGAGAAAAAATAATGTATATGAATAAATAACTTGTAAATAGAATGGTAATCGTTTTGTTACATTCTTTTCACAAATCATATACATGTTCCCTTCTATTCACTGGAATTGTCAATGTGCTCAGAAAAAAAATTCCGTCGTGTATGTATCATGAATCAAATAGCCATTAGACAGTGTTAAACATTGCCCGAACAAGCCTTTTATCAAATGCAGTCATTTTTGAAAGGTTTACAGTACAATAGGTTACATGATTAGTGCATTGCTCTCACCAGGAATTGTTTCTCATTTCTCGTATCTAGAAGTACTTAAGGATTGAATTGTTCAATGTAACTTTCATGAGTGATTGAATTGTGCTTAAGGATTGTAGCAATTATACTAGGATGCCTAGATAACATATCAACAACTTTATTATGAATTCCCTTTTTATATCTGATGACCAAATGAAATTGTTGTAAAAACCCCATCCATCTAAAATGACTCGATTGTTGTAGCTTAGTTTGTGATTGTAGATACTGTAATGGTTGATGATCAGTATGTATTATTGTTTCTTTTATCATTAAGTAGTGTTTCCACTTTTTAACACTTTGTACTAGAGCATACAATTATTTATCATAGGTTGGATAGTTAATTATTATTGTAGTGAAGGTCTCAGAATGATAGCATATGGGTTTTTTGTGTTGCATCAACACTACACCCATGGCATAGTCACTTGCATCGGTTTCAATTTCAAAATACTAATGGAGATCTGGAAATGCCAGAACAAGATCTGTACTAATATTTACTTTCAAAGTATCGAAATCCTTATGTTGGCTTCCTCCCCACTAGAATCCTCTTTTCACACTTGTCAATGCATGTAAAGGTGTTGCAATCAGATAGAAGTTTGCAATAAACTTCCTCCAATATTGTGTTTCCCCCATGAAGCTTCTTACTTTAGTTACATTTGTAGGCTTTGGCCAATTTACAATGACCTCAACTTTAGAGGGATCAATATTAAGCTCTCCACCCCCTATAATGTAACCCAAATATACAAGAGATGTTTTGCCAAATTCACATTTTGACAACTTTACAAAAAATTTCTCTCTTTGCAACACTGAAAGTATCTGCCTAACATGATGGACATGTTCTTCCCTGGTCCTACTGAAAATAAAAATATCATCTAAGTAGACTATTACAAACTCATCAATGAATGGCCTAAATACATCATTCATAACCCACATAAAAGTAGCAGGTGCATTAGTAAGCCCAAATGGCATCACTAACCATTCAAACAATCCATGTTTTGTTTTAAAATTAGTTTTCCATATATCCTGTTCAACAACCCTGATCTTATGGTAACCACTTCTTAAGTCTAACTTAGTAAAATAAGCCACATGTTTCAATTGATCTAATAAATCATCAATGTGAGGCAAAGGGTAATGATTTTTTACCGTGATCTTGTTCAAGGCTCGAAAATCCATGCACATGTGCCATGTGTCATCTTTCTTTGGCACTAGGATGATAGGTGACCCACATGGAGAAGCACTTGGTCTGATGACCCACTATTCAACCATCTATTGTACTTGTTTCTTTATCTCTGCATTTTCCAAAACTGACAACCTATACATTCCAATGTTAGGAAGAGAAACATCTTGTTGCAACTGTATCTCATGTTCAACTTGTCTCTTTGGAGGTAATCCTTTCGGGACTTGAAATATCTCATCATAGTCAGAAAAAATTCTAACTAAATCATATTTCAATTTTGTATCACAATCTTTGAAAGTATCAATTTCGACAGTTTCTTTAGCTTTTACAACCATTAGTAAATATCTCTTACTGACATTTACAATTCTCTCCATTTTCCCTGACTTGATTAGTGATAGATTCAATTTCTTCTGATGAGCCCTTACAATATATTTTTTTCTATATTTAGTTAATTCATACTTAGTTTCTTCACGATAGAATATTGCTTTTCTATCATACAAATATGGAATCCCAAGTACAATACCACATATATCTAGTGGAACCACATCCAACTCAACCTCATCTATAAATTGTGAATTGATAGCAAAATTTAGGACACATTGTTTATTCACTTGCAATTGATTATGATTATGAATCCATCCTAAAGGATATGGTTTCTTATGAGGTTTAGTGATTAATCCCAACTTTTTAACAATTGTCTCTGATATCAAATTTACTTGTGAGCCACTATCAAATAGAGTATCAATTTTTGTATGTTTGGAAATTACTCTTATGTGAAACAGTTCTATTTGTTTGACCTCATCAACTTCATTAACAACTTTTAAAGACTGAATTGAAGAACTTGTACTAGCTTCATAATTTTTTCCTTTGATTCCCGTGACTGTGACCTTGGTCTCATCTCCCGAATCTGACCCCAAATCTGTTTGAGATATTGCAGTAGTCTTTGGCTTCTCTTTATTCCCAAATTTTGTTGGTTTCAACTCTGGGTGAAGGATCCAAAAACAATCTTCACAATGGCCTTCTTTCTTACAATGAGTGCATGTAAGTTTATCCTTCTTCATTGTATTAGTTTTCTTCCCTTTGAACTTCTCTTTACCCTTGCCTTTGAATTTTCCTTCAGTAGGTTTAAATGGTTTTACAAAATCAACATTTACATTCTTGCCTCTAGATTCAAGATGAGTCGCTTTCACACACACCTCATCTAAACTAGTTGGATTAAACATAAGAATGGTATGTCGCAAATAACTATGCAAACCACCTATATACTTAATTAATGTCTCTTGAGTATCCAATGGTATTCCCAACAATAAATCTCTTTTTCGAAACTCCTGTGTATAACTTTGAACAATTTTTCCTTTTAACTGTCTAAAGTTCTGCCATGACATAATAGCTTGTTGGAAGCTAAAGGATAAATTTGCTTTCGTAAAGAGGATGTAAACTCAAGCCATGAAGAGAGAGTCTTACCAAACTTCTTAAGATCATGTTTTGTCCTACTTTCCCACCACAAAAGGGTGGTTCCTCCCATCTTGAGACTAGCAAGATGGATCATAGTCTCCTCATCTATGATTTTTTGTATTCTGCAATACACTTCAATTTGTCTTATCCAATTATCTAACTTTTCTTCATTTAGTTCTCCATCATACAAAGGAAACTCAAACTTAACATCAAGTTTTAACAAAGGCATATTAGACTTATGCTTATGTGTTTTTTTTTGTATGGTAGATGTTGTAGAATGAGAACTAGCATTTGAAGTAGAACTTGAAGAAGAAGTAGAAGATGGTGGTGAAGGTGGTGTAGGAGGAGGCTTTGAAGATTATCCTTTCCCTTCACTTTTACCCTTCATTAAAATTTCTCCCAAAACTGGTTTCTTTCTCTCCAAAAAATCATCATATAACACTTTGACCATTTCTGACATGGAGAAAAATGCATCTTCAAGCTTCTTGGTTCGTGGAGAAAGTTCTCCTTCTGAAGCCATTCTTTTCTTCCTCAACAATCATTCTATCTTTGGAATGAATTCAGCCAATGATCCTTCTCCTCTCTGAGATTTGGATCTTGTGAGAATCCAATCCTGCACTTGTTAAACCTTCCAAAACAACCAAAATCTCTGATACCAAAATACTTGATCCAAAAATGGAAGGAATTATTAACAAATTGACATTAATAAGGTGCTCATGAATGATTAAAGAGTTCAGCCATTAATAACCATGCTACAAATAAGAGAAGTGAACAACAATAAGAATGATACAAGACAACAAGAACTTGGTAACAGAGTTCACCAATATGTGGCTACATCTTCGGGCTTGCTTCCAAGTGGAGGACCTCTTTATTGATCTTCAAATTCTAAAGTTCTCTTTACAATGGATCCTTATTATTAAAAACATGCTTATGATCTGTTGTACAATACCTCCTTGTGCAGATGCACACATGCCTCAACAAACTCCTCTCAAAACATGACAAAATGCCCCTCAAAACATAAGAAATGGGCCAAAAAATCCAAGTCTTCTTTACATTCCCTGCATACCAAGTACCATCTCAAGCTCACAAAGCTTGGTTTATATAGTTTTTTTTTCTCAGTTGGGGAAGCCTAACTTCCCACAAATATCTGGCCTCTTTTTGGGATCAAATCCCCCTCCAAATGGCCAAGAAATCTCCAAAAACGCCCAATCTGGGCCAAACTATAGGCAAAATACCCACCTGTGTAACAAAAATAAAAAATAACCCCCTAGGGATGGGGGCCCGCTCTAGAATATGGTCACATGCATAATAATGTGGCCAAGAACTAGCCCAAAGTTTTGTGCCCTGTCCCTTAGTCTACATACATTGGTCACATGGAATAAACACATAGGACCACGCCCTATCCGCACGCCCAACAGTCTGGTCACTTCTCCCGTTTGCATGCACCCAAGGTGTCGGAGGTTAAGCCTTGGTCTAACGACCCCTGCACCTTTTGTTACAAATGTAGCAGAGCTCCTATCGTTTTAGTTTTGGTCATATCTAACAAGAAACCTGTGGGTTGGGGCTTAGCCCCAGCCCCCTTCCGCCTCCACTCGATTATACATTGCACTTTATATATATTAATGCGGCATTGTATAAACAAGTACGACCTTTGGTGCTATGGCATCCAGACCCTTCCATAAGAAATTTCCTCTACCAATAGGTCATGGGGTCAAATCTTATGAGCTCCAAAACATTTTAACCAACCATCAAATGATAGGGTGCCACATGGTAGCCCACATCTGGGCCACGTGGCACCTCTTCATTTGCCCATAAAAAATGTGCCACTTGTCAGAAAGAGATTGGATCATTGTCAACTGCCCAGTCAACCTGTTGTTGTGATGTCACATGTCTCAATGCTATGTCATGATGACATCATCATTGACTTTTTGTTTGTTGACTTTTTACCTGTTTGGGAAAATGATCAGATTTGGATAACTCTCGCATACAGTGTTCGTTTGAGAAAGTAAATATATGGTCAAAATCAGCACGACGAGATGCTCGCAATGGAATTGGTTTCATCCAATTTCAAGAAATTTCATTTTTGATCATTTTCTAGACCTGGGGAGCCTCCTAGAACAACAGAACACTTTGGCATCAAAAAGATAGTGGTAGTGCTTCAAAAACATTTCTACTGGCCAAAACTTCGATAGGATGTCGGAAATTATATCAGATCTTGCACCGCCTGTGCTATTTCCAAACCAACCACTAAGAAACAGGTCATGTACACCCCTCTTCCTACTCCTGACAAGTCGTGGGAATCCATCTCAATGGACTACATGTCAGGCCTCCCCACCAAGAGGGGAAATGACTGTGTTTTTGTGGTTGTTGATCTCTTTTCCAAGATGGCGATTATGGTCGCATGTAATAAGAACATCACTGCAGAGGCCCCTGCCAAGATCTTCTTTGAACACATCTGGGTACACTTTGGGATCCCAAAAACCATTGTCTCAGATCGGGACAGTCGATTCCTCAACACATTCTAGTTGAGCCTCTAGTCACTACTAGATACCAAGCTCACCAAATCCACTGTCTTCCACCGCCAGACAGATGGCCAAACCGATATTGTCAATCGGTTGATCATACATATCCTACGCATGTACAATTACAAGCACCCTCGCACATGGGATGAGATTCTTCCTTATATCCAACATAGCTACAACCGAGCCCTGCATATCTCAACTAGCCATAGCCCCTTTTAGGTGGGGTTGGGATTCCAACCATTGGGCCCTATGGATGTTGCACTACCCCTGACGAACACCTCGACCGATTCGTCTCTTGCTTAGCCAAAAGATGACAAAGCCACCTGGTTCATTGAGAGGATCCATCACATCCTCCAACAGGTTCAGGATATTTTACAGAAGTCCAATTCCAAGTACAAGCAGCGCCATGATCAACACTGGGTGCCACATAAGTTTCAGGTGGGCGAAAAAGTTTGGTTGCACTTGCAGAAAGAACACCTTACAAGGCCCCATTAGAAGCTTCACCCACTTCGGTATGGGCCATAAACCATCACCAAGGATGTGGGTGATAATAATTTTGCGCTCAACATTCCCCATTTCCTTGGCCTGCACCCATTCTTCAACGTGGCTCTCCTTCGTCCATATTTCCCACCATTATTGGACACCTCAGAGATAGCAGAGAAGTTGACACCAACTGAGCACAACCATGACTACATGTAACAGTAATCCAATGATCATATTGTGGACACACATATCAAGGGCACCTGACAGCAAAGAATCCAACTTTATCGAGTTGTCAGAATAGGGCAGCTCCTGCACCAAGGCAAGTGGCTCACCTGGGGCCAAATTCAACAGAAATTTCCTCATCTAATGGGAGAACTGAACGCAATGGATATCATTTCTTCCTAAGGGGGGAGGATTGATCCAGATGGATTTCGATGGCCTCCCACCTATTCCAACTGGTTCATTTTGGCAGTTTTTTTCCTAGTTTTTGGTTCCCTGACTTGTGAGGCCATTTTGAGGCCCTAAAAAACGTTTTTAGGGATCGCCATAGTCAAAATTTTCCTTTGATAGATTGCAGCAAAATATGTAGTGCTCAGATAGACTTTTCCAATGGCCTATCATGCACCTAAAATGAAGATTGTATGCAAAATTTACAACCCCGGGAAGTTGATGTACTAACTTACCCAAATGGAGCCCACGTGACTTTTGGTGCTTCATCTCCCAGGGTTAGGTTTTTGGATTTCTGGGGTTTTTTGCATTCTTGTTTATTGTAAAAAGGCCTTCAGAGCCTCATTGTAATCATCTTCTTGTGAAAGAGTGCAACCGTCACATATCTTCTCAGAGATAAGCCGCCACCATTCCAACAAGCTTGTTTTCCGCTACATTTTACAGTTTCAGCTTATTTCCTTATTGAATAGAAAACCAGTTTTATGGTATCTCTGTTATTCTATGTTAAGCATATTTTAATAATCTGTATTCATTTTGTTCTACTCATAAAATCTGGATCAGGTTTGGACTTTCTTCTTGGTACGCTAGCTCTAGAGAGTGGTATGCTACCTTGGTTGGCTATTGGCTCTAGGGTTTGCTTCCGGAATCATTCTCTCTATCAAGGTTAAGGTGCTCGGGGGTGGCTTCGACCTATGGTTAGGTGAAAATATTGCTATATTTCCTATGGTGAAACGAGCACACCTATTATTTCTAATAGGTTATGGGCCCACACTATCCTTGGACAGTCTAACCGCTGGAAGATAGATTGGGAGGATTTGCTCAGTTACAGTTGCAGTTGCAGTCAAAGTTTGGTTGCAGCAATGAAACCCTAACCCTATTTTTAAGGAACCTTAAGTGAAGTGATTGACCTAATTTCTAGATAGCCTAGTGCACCCTAGCCTAGTGCACCTCATGGTACTCTCATCAAGCTAAGATGTCAAGTTTGAGTTTTTGGTCAAATTCAAAGGTTGACCAAGTCAAAGTCAAAGGTTGACCAAGTAAAAATAGTCATGACTTACTCTATGAAGTCAGAAAACAAGGTAGAAGGGGCTTATAACTTTAGAGCATGGAAGACAAGGATTGATCTCATCCTTGCAAAGAATAAAGTGTTGGATATTGTGAAAGGAAAGATCGTGGAACCACAGTTTGAAGAAGGAAAAGAGAAGGAACCTCAGAACGTTGCAGTTATGGAGAAGTTCAAGGACAATGACATCAATTCCATGAGTATCATAGTGGAATCTGTAAAATACCACTTTATATCCTATATCTCTCATCTTGACTCATTTAAGAAAATGTATGATTCCCTAACTAACCTCTTCTCAGTCAGAAACATTGGATAAGTAATGAGTATGAAGAATAAGCTCTGTGACATTAAAATGAATGATGATGACAGCATAACATCGTACTTGGTAAGAATCTCTTAGTTAATATATCAACTACAAGCTATTGAAGAAATCATTTCAAAAAAGGAACTAGTAAATATAGTACTCAATGGCCTTCCCAAGACATGGGATGCATTTGTCGCAAGCATGAACACAAGAAAGGAGTATCCCACATTTGAAGAAATTTGGACTCGCTATGCACAATAAGAATCAAGGATTAGCGCAAAAGATAAATTCCAAAGGAAAAATGATGATCAATCCTACACAACAAAGTTCAAGAAATTCAAGAATAAGAAGAAGTTTGACTCAAGGACAAAACCAAATCAAGAGAAGGATATGTCAAAAATACAATGCTTCAACTGTCAAAAATATGGTCACTACAAGAATCATTGTCCTGAGTTAAAGAAAAGGAAGGAAACACACAAAGCACCAGTTGTCGAAGAAAAGGAACCCTCAAAGAAAGTCAAACAAGATGAAGCAGATTTCTTCTTCTAGTCAAGGTAACATTATTCTTTTGTAACATAGTCCTTGTACATACCATGTTTACATAGTTCATGTATATCTATTTCCTAGAAGATAAGATGATCAGTGAAACAACACCTATGGAAAAATAACAAGATAATGATTATTATTACGATGATTACAAGTCAAGAAATACACATGAAAAGATGAAGTACATTGACAATCCTTGGTAACAATTCATGTGAAAGCTATTATATAAGTAACAACTGCCAGATAAGCCGAAATCAGAATCAAACTTAGAAGTCAAAACAGAAAGAAGTCAACAATCAAGAGGAAATTAGAAAAATACTCGTGACACTTTGCAGAATGCAATAAGGATGCAAACGGAAGCATGGACTCTCTTAGATGGAGGGAGATGATTACAAAATTCCAAAAGAAGAGCATGCATTCACACATAAATCAAGGATTAGGAGGGAGCTAATCCTAAATAATATGATCCATTAAGTATTATGAAGTATATTTCCATGTTCCCATTGAAAATAGCAGCCATGATAAGCAACATGTGTTCAGTTTGACTCTAGAAGAAGTCTTCTTCGAAAAGAAGCCTTAAAGTATCCTTGGTTGTCCATCTACATCCATGATCCTATGATGATAGGAAGAAGTCGGAATCTTCAGGTCATCGGATCTATAGAAGACTCCATGGACCCAAAAGCTAAAGAGGAACATGAGGAAGAACATGAATATTCCAAGAAAGAAAGAAAAGCCAAAGAAACCAGTTATTATACGAAGAATCATAAGACTACCAACTTGGTTTGAACCCACTAGAAGAAATCAAACAAAAGAAATGGAAGTTATGATAAAGAACAGTTTATGTAAGAAAATGTGAAAAAGACTTATGAATGGAAGCATTGTGAGATTCAGAGGTTCTTCCAGAAGGAGGGAGAAAAACTATAATGACAACTCACCAGTATCCATGGATTGGAATTTACATGTAAAAGATTGTTCTTCCCAATAAAGCAAGTGAGAAATACGTTTATACAAAAAAGACACCCATGTATGAATATATAAGAAGACCTTGTATGGATTCAAACAACCTTATGCAGAGTATCTCATATACAGCAGAAGCGTGGTGAAAAACTTTTTATAACAGAGATAGTGTATCATAATAGCTACTCAGAAGTCTGGGATGATGGATTGCTAATCCATGGAAAACTCTCATGATGACAGAAGAAGTGCTACTTGGATATGTTTAAGTTTGAGCTTTGCCTCAATGTCATGAGATAGCAAGAAACATACGTGTTGAATTCGACCATGATATATTGTAATGATATTAGAACTATATGAAGCCTTCAGAGAAAACTAGTGTTCCATGATAGACAGAAGTACATTGAGATCAAGCATTATATTCTCCGTGATGAAGTCCAGAAAAGAGAAGTGGTTCTCCAATAATATCCACAAATGAGCAGATAGAAGATATTTTGGTAAATCCTCTGTCCAAGATGAAAAGTTTGCATACTTAAGACACAAGTTGGGGCTCATGGAGATGAATTGCTTATTGAAAAAGGAAGAGATTACTCCCAGATTGGGAGGGAGCACTGATATGTTATTGATTTATGGACAGTCATTTTTCATTTTGAAAAATAGTCCGGGATGAGCAGTTCCTTTCCAGTTTGGAAAGTGGTTTGATATTTCTAACGGACAGGCATTTTCCAGTTCGGAAAATGGTCCAAATCGGACAATCATTTTCATAATGAAAATGGTCTGATAGATTGTCGATGTACCATAGAAAGTGATTCCCCTTGTGGCCAATGTGGGGGAATGGTCTAGGACAATCATTCTTCTTGGCAGTCACTTTGAGGAGTGGTCAAGTAGAATGGTCTACCTTGTCGGGAAGTCATTCTTTCGAAGTTCATAGTTGTGAGAAGTTTCGAAAAATGGTCTATTTTGGTGTAACACCCTGTTTCCCCCAGTTTGTAAAAATAACTGGACTAGCCAAGAACTGTGGCAAACTTATAAATGTGAATAACATTATGAATTTTTATTTTAGGACTGTTGAGAGGGGATGTGCATAAAAAGAGACCACGATGGCGATGGAAGGCACCTGGAAAGGTGGCGTTAACTTCCACCAAGAATTAATACCGTATTTGGACTCCACTGGCCCGGAGAACCAAAAACGGCTCGTTGACCCTGAATTAAATGTCTCGCAGGATGGTATGTATATGGTTTAATGAGGGATGGGAGGTGAACCTCCCATCCGTAGAGCCGTCAGACCTAATCAGCGTGAGGGTAATCGCGCCACACGCAACCTCACAAGAGGATAAGGCATGGGGTAGAAGCGATTGGGGGCAGACGCGAGGGGAGAACTCTGGCAATATGCAGAGTGAGTGATAGCAGAGAGGAAGGATTGCAACCTTCACTCCTGGTCACTGGAAAACAGAGATGCAGTCTCACAGCATCGTGGTCTCATCTCAGGGGTGGCTAGTGGTAAATCTGCTAGGAGTTGCTAAGCCTACGGTTGGGTGGAAACGAGCACCCCTCTCAGCAATTTCATAACCCCTGGTGTTATTTCTAATAAGTGTTTTGCCTTTGGCATATTGAAATATATGTATATGTTCATTCTGATGATTATGCCCATAAGATGTGAAACTGTGAATGATTTCATTATAAGAATGTCTGTATGGTATTTTGATCAGTACTAGTAGTTGTATATTTGTATGGAAGGACTATGTATGGCTTATGTCCTCATGAATTGTTATTTACATGCGTACTGACCTAACTTAGACTTCACGTCTGGTTCTCGAGAGGATGACCTCCTTACCTACCTCAGGTAGTATCCTGAGTGAATATCCCCATAGAGATACCCTCCTTGAAAATCCCATCAAGAAACTAGAAGGAGGACACGAGGGCATAAGGCCCTAAGAAATCCCTGATAGTAACGAATCGATGGATGAGATTTCATCGAGAAATATGTGGTCACTCATGACCGTTAGATTTGGTAAGAGGAAGCTGGAAAGTTAAGTGCCTTAATCCTGATAGGTATTAATCGAAGTACGAGGATCCATCGGGAAATCTACGGTCACACACGACCGTTAGATTAGTAGGAGAAAGTAGGGCGTTAAATGCCTTACCACTTTGTTTTCCTGTATCTTTTGTGGGTAGCGAAGAGTTTAGGACCGTGGATCCCCAAAGTCCATGAGAGTATATGGTCCGTGGATCTTTCCACATTTAGGAAGTCGTGGGAGAGCCCACAAGTTAGGAATATGTCTGAGTCGTCAGATTTCGGCTAAAAAACCCGACAGTCGTTGGATTTGTCAGAAGATACCCGAGGGTTAACACCCCAGTGGATCGGGACTTTCCAATGTGGAAAACCTGGGATAGATTTGAGTCATCTGATTGACGGAGGCCATGTGTCGTGAGATCTCCCATTTCGGGAATTCAGGAATCACGGAATTGGGATTCATGTTGAAAAGCGTTCGAGATTTTCCATGGTGAAAACCCCGGGACGGATCTGAGCCGTCCGATTGATGGAGGCCACGCATCATGAGATCTCCCATTCCGGGGAATTGGAAATCGTGAGATCGGGAGTCCTGGCGACAAGGGATCGGGATTTTCCTGGGTGGAAACCCCGGAGCAGTTGTGGACCGTCTCATTTAAGGAGGTGACGTGTTGAGAGATTACCCGTTTTGGGGATCAGGTATTCGGGAGTTCCGCTGATAAAAACTCGGGCTCTTGCCTTGAAAAATCCCGATCCATAATGTTGAGACAATAGCATGTGGCTAAGTCCCGATGGACGGACAAGATTCCTTAGGGAAATCTCAGGGTCCGTAACGACCTTCCGATGTGAGGAAGAGATGCCAATTTTACACTGGGGCGCCAGCGCGCATTAGGGTAAGTAGCGAACAGATCTGGATGGCCAGAGTCCACCCACCCAGATCTACGGCTGAGGATGCATTCCAGATCCCCCTTTCCATTCTTCCTTTAATGGGGGGGGTCTGGAATTGGATGCGCAACTCTCGAACGGTCGAGATTAATTCATCATAATCAACGGCGCTCAGGCGGATTCCGGACCCCCCTTGCCATTCTGCCTTTAATGGAGGGGGGGGTCCAGAATAGTGTGGCATGTGAATTGGGGCCCCTCCTGTCATGTCGACCACTGTGTCGTGTTTCCCTCTCTGCCACCTATATTCCACTTAACCGCGCAATGGGGTCGTTTCTCATTGGTTATTCTCTAGCCCTGTTGGGATTTGTTCCTATTAGCCATTTGCTAACCCTGTAGGGATTCGCCCCATTGGCCGATCGCTAGCCCTGTCAGGATTTGGCGGTTGCCAAGTCAAACGACTCGACATCACTGTAGCGCCTAGGCGCGAAACATGAAAGAGGTACTGAGTTTATTCGGACTGTGATCATGACCCGCGACCACATGGGAGCGGGGAGAGAGAAAGAGCCATCTTACGCTGGTCCTCCATGGATGTTTAGGGCTTATGATTCAGTAGAAGACCAGAAAAATCCGATTTAGGTAGTGGGTATGTGACATTCGGAGGTTGGTGCAGGACATTCATTTCCGTTAGAAAATGGTCCGGACACTCATTCCCTAGGGAAGACTCATTCTCTCTAGGTTGCACTATTATTAGTGCCAGAGGAATGTCCTAGTTAGGTGAATGGTCCAAGTTCAACAATCAAGGACGGGCATTCCCTAGGGAAGACTCATTCTCTCCAAGTTGCACTATGATTAGTGTCGGAGGAATGGTTCAGTTAGGTGAATGGTTAAGGCTCAGAAATCAAGGACATATATTCTTCTATGCTTGAGAAGAATAATCCAGATAGCCCATGGTTGATGTTTTACCTTTTGAGGGTAGATTCTCTTCCAAATCTCACAGATGTGAGTGGAATAATGGCCTAGATGACTCAATTTATATCATGATATTGTTTTATGCAGGTTGATATCGGATGATATGATTGTTGTGAAGATTGTCTGTCTCTGGACAATAGATGTATGCTATTGTGGTGGATATGTTCCATTGGTTTTGACTATGTGTCACTGATTAAGTAGTTATGTGCTACTTGGTGTGGTTGTGTACCACTGGATAGTAGTTGTGCACTACTATGGATAAACACAGTTGTGTTCTATTGAATGACATTGTTATGATTGTCATAAACAATATCAGTAGTGTTGGAAATGATTCTGAGCTAGATGGATAGTCAATGTGTTGGTGGAAAGACATTCTCCAGGCGGAAAATGGTCCAGGACATTTATTCTTCTAGGACGTATGTCTGGATTAGAAGAATAGTCCTTGTAGCCCATGGTGTGGCTTCCAACATCTGTTGGAATATTTATTCTTCTAGCACATATGTCTCGATTATAAGAATGGTTCTTGTATCACTCTCTGGAGTGAGTGACTTATTCAGCATCATGCCTAATTACTTAGATGGATTATGGCTTCTAGAGATGATGCAATTGATGCTATCAGATGTTATTGATAGTGATGATGGTGCTCATGATTTAATCATGAGATATCTTGTGTGGCTATGATGATGTTAGTGGTTGAATGGTATGTTTGTGCTCAAGACCATTTCTTTCAATACCTCCATGGCTAGGAGGGAGTGTTGATATTATGGTAGTTGTAGGAGGTATTAACCTCCATGTGTAACCCTGTCAAGAATAGAATATTATGGGAAGAAAGAAGAAACCCTAAAGCATTGGACACAACCCTAGAAGACAAGTCAGCTAAAGAAAATAATTAATATTGAGTTTTTAGCCTCTATAAAGAGAGGTCAACCCAGACAGCTAAGAAAGAGCAATATAAATACAGGGTGCCAGAGCTCATTTGGATACACACATCTCGCAACTGTAGAAATTTAGTGCGCACTACAAAAATTTAGTAAGTGCACAAGTCTAGAGAGTAGCTGTAGTTGCAGCTACTGCAACTTGTATTTTCAGTTTTAGGCTTGAACTTTCTCTTGGTTATCATTTGGACTTTCTACTTGGTACGTTAGCTCTGGAGAGTGGTATGCTACCTTGGTTTTCTATTGGGTCTAGGGTTTTCTTCCATAATCATTCTCTCTGTCAAGGTTAAAGTGCTCGAGGGTGGCTCTAGCCTATGGTTGGGTGACAATATTGCTATATTGTCTATGGTGAAATGAGCACACCTATTATTTCTAACAAGTTGGGCCTGCAGTGAAATATTAGAAAAAGTTCTAAGTATGGTGTGAAATGAGTGCAGTGGAACATGGCAGTATGTTTTGGTAACGATGGAACATGGCAGTACATTTTGATAATGACAGAACTTTAGACTTGAATGAGAGTATGTAATGAACCCACGAGAGACTCGAAATAATCTAGGTGTTGGTGAAAAATGGATACAGTGGAAGGCGACGAGTGCATTTTGAATGAGGTGACACTTTGTACAAGGATGGAATTGACTCATGAACTCGTGACAAAATGAAAAATTTATAAGTGCGGGAAAAATACAAAAGAAGATTTATGAAATACTTAACACACTTTTGGGTCAACAATTCCCTACCTTTATTGAGTGCCTCATTGAATGTCATTGTCACATTAAACGCCATACACAATGTCGACTAGTTTGCACTGGTACCAGCCATAATTCCTATAAGGGCTAGTGAGAAGGCAAGGAATAGTATGCCATGGGTGTAACATCCCATACCATTCAAGTAATCTAACCACAATGCAACACCGACAAGATGTTGTTGACTAGACTTGACCAACAACCACCTAAAATACACCTCAACCTAACTCAACTAACCTAACAAATGACACTCACTTTTGATTGACAAA
>ML811924.1:79024-102356 GCA_009831015.1 Picea engelmannii
GGGGGGGTCCGGAATGATCTGTCCACCGTATATGTGGGTGCCACGATCAGGACCTTTGAGATGTGCAGGGAGCATAAGTGGGGAGCGGAAAACACATGCATCGGGGAAAAACTTAGGATAAATGCATTTTATGAGTTTTTCCAAGGTTTTTCAAGTAGACACCACCATGGGGCTTGATCAAACAATCTTTTAAGTATCTGAAACATGGTGCAACACTTACATCAAAACTAGTTCTTATTGAAATGAATCAACAAAGCAATCTAGCCTATATTCTAACCTATCTTCCTATGACAATTAACCCAGATTAGACTGTTGGGTCAAGAAATTACTCTACCCTGGGGCTATCTGACCAAGATTAGACAGTCTGGCCAGATTTATTCACTAATGTAACCTAGACACTTTGGATAAGATTAAATTGTTTAGCCAAATTCATTCACTACCCTATCAACATCAAATTTAAAAAGAACTTGGCCATGCTTGAAAGGTATGGACCAAGTTACTATTATTACATGGGGCTTTTATTGAAATTCTTTTATGCCCTCTTTTATTTCCTTTTTCTTTTCTTTTCTTTTCTTTTTTTTTTCTTTTTTCTTTTTCTTTTTCTTTTTTCTTTTTCTTTTCTTTCTTTTTTATTTTTTCTTTCTTTTTCAAATTATTTGTAGAATGAAAAATCATTTGTCAACAAAAACACTAGAGACAGATAATATCCCAGTCACCAGTTGATCCTATAACTTATAGGGTGATAACAGCGACTCCACCTGGGGATGGTACTTGCCCTGTGAAGTGCCAAGAATCCTGGTTCCTGCCATTCTAAAAACTTCTGCCTAGTAGCCTTCGTTGATTGATTGGCTTTATTCTCAAAAATGGGAAGAACAGTGGTCAACAACTTAGGGCCTTCTCTTCGGGCTTCAACCAACTGACTAATGTTCCTCACTCAGAAAATGCAGGCGAAAAATAAAAATAAAAATGGTATGTACAATGGAGAGTGAAAACTCGAATCTCTACTAAGGTGGCACATAATGTTTCAGCATTCTGCCATTTACAAGTCCTCCTGGCAGATCTGTCCCATCAACGTTGTTTAGCAAGAAAGCATTGTTTCCCCTGAAAGCTTGGATCATGTATGGTCCTCTCCACAGACTGTCAAATTTTCCATGTTTTCCCTTGTCTTCATTTCTGGCGTCCCATCTCAGCACCAAATCTCCTAGCTCAAAATCATCTTCCTTGGTTCTTTTGTCAAAGATCTTCTTGATGTTTTCTTGGATTACCTGAGTCTTGTTGAAGACTTCTTCCCTAGACTGCTGCAAATGGATCATCTGATTGATCCTTCTCCGTGAGTCATTTGGCTCAGCTTGTACATCTTGAAGCAACTTCATGACAGGGACTTCTAAAGAAGTGGGGAAAACTGCCTTTGTGCCATAAACCAGCTGGTATGGTGACATACCAATTGACCTTTTGGTGGTCAGTCTGTCAGCCCATAACGCGAACACCAACTTGTTGTGCCATGATTTCTTGTTTTCCTGCAATGTTTTCTTGATGATATTCACCAAGGTTTTATTTGAAGATTCTGCCAGCCCATTCCCCTGAGGGTAGTAGGCTGTGGAATGCCCCAAACCAATGTGATACTGGTTGCATAAATCTATGAGCTTCTTCGACCAAAAAGCAGCTGCATTATCAGTTATAATATTTCTAGGACATCCAAAGCGAGACAAGATATTATTTTCAAGGAATTTGATAATAACAGAGTCAGTGGCTTGCCTGCTTGGTACTGCTTCAATCCATTTGGTAAAATAATCGGTGGCAGTGAGAATCCACCTGTGCTGGCCTGAAGAAGGGGGTGTATTTCTCCAATGAAGTCCAGTCCCCATTGCTGGAAAGGGGCTTCAACTGAGATCGGTTTCAGGGGGAGAGGAAGGAGTTTCATTTTGCCTTCAAACAACTGACATTGATGACATGCAGTCACTTTATGATGTACATCGGCGAATAGGGTGGGCCAATAGAATCCAGCTCTGAGTATTTTGTTGGCTGTGACCTTCCAGTTCAGATGGCCACCACATTCTCCTGCATGAAATTCTTGTAACACGTTGTCAACTTCATCTTTCAATAAACAATTTAACAGAATGCCTCCAGGATCTTTCCAATACAAATTGCCTTCTAGAATACAGAATTTTAAGGCTTTCAACTTTAAAAATCTAGCTTTAGTCTTAGTCAAACCAGGGGGAGCTTGTAAATTTTGAAAAATGAATATAAGGTCTGCGTACCATGGAGAGTTGAGAAATACCTCTCTCACACTTGGAGTCGACATCTCACCCTGTTCATCTCCTGCAGCTAAAAAGTTAATGTCAAGAGCACGGAAATTTGATTCAGCCATTAATTTTGCTAGGCCTTGACCCTTGATTAGTTTTGTAGGCTTAATCTCTATATCGTATTCTAAAATGACAGAAATTCATTTTCCCCTTCTCCCATCCAAGTTGTCTTGTGTCAAAATGTCTTTTACTACCACATTCGGAACATATGCAATGGTATGAGAATGGAGAATGTAGACCCTGAAATATTTTATAGCTTTCACCAAGGCAAAAGCTTGTTTCTCCATTATCTTGTAATTCAGAGCAGCGTCTCTTAACGCTTTACTAAAGAAAGCTATGGGTTGTTCATACCCTTCACTGTTCTTTTGTAGTAATACCGTTGCTATAGTATGTTCGGAAGCGAAAGAAAAAAGATAGAAATCTTTGGTAAAATCAGGATTGATTAAGACAGGGGCCTCTGTGAGTGCTCGTTTGACTTGTTCGAAAGACTGTCTGGACTCAGAGTCCCATTTTATTTTCACATCCTTTTTTAGCATATTTGTAATGTTTCTAAGGAGCTCGGCCAGATTGGGAATGAATCTTCGTAGAAATTTTATTCTCCCGATAAAAGACTATAGTTCTTTAAGGTTTCTTGGGTGTTCTAATTTTTGTATGGCCTCGATTATGCTGGGGTCTATTTTGATTCCATCCTTGGAGATGATGTGTCCTAGCAGTTTTCCTTCCTCTAGCCCGAAAAGGCTTTTCTTAGGATTTAAATAAATCCCAAACCTTCTACATTTCTCGAAGACTCGTCTGAGGTGTCGCAGGTGTTTGTCATTAGATCGGGAAAACACAGTTACATCATCCAAATAGATGACAATAAACTTACCCGATTCTTCCACAAAGGCGATATCCATCGCTCTCTGGAATGTGGCTCCTACGTTCATCAGACCAAAACGCATTTTCACATACATGAAAGTGCCCCATGGTGTGGTGAAAGCGGTTTTGTCTTGGTCATCTGGGTGGACGAGGACCTGATTGTAACCCGAGAAACCATCCAACAGAGATATTCGACTAGATCCAACTACCCTTTGAAGGATGTGGTCCATTTTTGGCAAGGGGTAATTATCCTTCAGGGAGACCTTATTCAGATTTCGGAAATCTATGCAGAGTCTGATTTCCCCAGATTTCTTACGTGTAGGGACCAAATTAGAGACCCATTTGGAAAAACGCAACGGGACTATGATTTTGTCATCGTACATTTTTTTGATTTCCTTTTCTATCAGAGGGAGCAACTTGGGATTTATCCTCCTAAGTTTATTTCTGAATGGTTTTTGGTCTTCTTTTATTGGAATCCTATGTTGTATGATGTCGGTATCATAAGCTTTCAAATCCTCATAACCCCATGCAAAGACATACGAATATTCTTTGAACAAATCAATGTATTTGAGTTTTTTCTCAGGGGGTAATGATTTAGAAAGTTTGACTATCCTGGGTTTCTCTTCGGTCCCTATATTACAGTCTTCTACCTCTTGTCCATTGGCTTCGATTTTCGTTTTTTTGGCTACGTTGTTAAAATCAAACAAGTCCTCTAAAGGAACTAGACCCCTAGGCAAAACATTGCTTTTCAAATGTAAAACATCGGCCTCCATCTCATCATCGCCTAATTCTCGTAAGTCTACGCTATTTACACTATCAATTTCAAAATCTGATCTATTTACATTTTCATCCTCGTTCTCTAAATCTATACTTGTACAGTCAAAATCATTTTTACACTGCAGAAAATCTTCGATTTGATCATCATTACCAAACACTTGCCAGTACCTAATATTGTCGGGAACGATTGGCCTGCATTTTACCTCCACCGTGTATGGGCGAGTCGAGCGGAAAGGAATCTTACAGGTGGCTACTAACGTAACCAATCCGTCCGCAAGAATGTTTTGTCCCCTCAGCATTACCTGTAAATCAACTTCATTGAAACATCTAAGGGTGTCAAGAACAACATTCCTATAAGCTCTAAGATGTGGGTGTTTCGCAGCGTACTCACCTTTGATTTGCTTGATTATCAACTCAGAATCACCTCTTACCATAATCTGTTTAGCACCAACTCTTTTCAAAAGCTTTAGACCGAGCATCAAGGCTTCATACTCGGCAATATTGTTAGTGCATTGGAAATTTAATTTGTAAGAATGGTTTTCTGAATACTTTTTTCTGTGATTATGCAGCAAGACACTTGCTCCAACTCCTTCTTTGCTCACTGCTCCATCAAAATCCATGCTCCAGAAATCTTCCGGTAATTCCTCAGTTATCACATTTTTCATCCTTGCTACCTCAATGGTTTCTTGGCCTTCTTCTTGACTGGATGTATCTTATGCCAGCTGAGTATCTCATTCTCCCGTGTCACCATCATTGTACAATATAAAAGAATCCAAGTCGGAATGCGCAGAATAGAGGGGATAGTTGTGCGGTTTTTCTTGGCTACTGACCATGTATTTCATCAACGTTTCTCTGTATAGCCTTCTTTGTTGCTCGAAAACTGGGATAGTGGCATAAGACATATCTAGTTGCAGGGTTCCTCTCAACTTAGCCCCCCAAGACCGGGATAGCAACATTCCATACTTCAGAGGGATGTCTGCAACTACCACATCCATTACCATGCTCTTCACAGGAATCTGAACCAAGGTGATGCATAGGTCCTTGATCAAACCAATACATCTAACTTTATTGGAGTCGAATGAGTGTAAATCCTTGTAAGGTCTAGTGACCTCCAGTCCCAGTTTCTCCATTACTGCTTTAGGCATCAGATTGTGGGAAGCACCCGAATCCAGCATAGTGTTATGCAAGATCAGGTCATGTATGTTTAGACTGATGTAAAAAGGAGTGACATCACCAGTATCATCTCGACCATCCACTTCGGGTTCTAAAAGAAGTTCGGGTTAATCATCAGTAAGGTTCACAGTGTCTGAATGATTTGTTGATCCAATGGTTAAGGCCTTCGTGCCTATGTCAGGTTCAATGGTCAGTGCTTTAATCACCTGTGAATGATAAACGTCTTTGTTCATCAACTCAGAAAGTGGGATGGGAATTTTTACTTTGGCCAATTCCCCCTCATGGATGAAAGGTGTAGGAGCCCTGCCTTGGCTCATCAATTCTGGTTTGTCCACCACACTCTTCTGGCCAGAAGTACTTGGTGGACTAGTAGGTGAAACCTTGGGCTGTGACGATCTTTTAAGAATAGTAAGGTTTTTATTCACAGGAACTTCGGCAGTACTCTTCTCAAGAATCTTCTCGGTAGATGGCTCGGAGGCCTTCTTGGTTTCGACTACCTTCTTTGTTTCAATCGTCTTTTTTGGGGAACTCCCTTCTGTCTTCTTACTCCGTAGATTATACTATCGGTGTACCTCCAAAATGGCATTTTTGAATGCCTGTTGTTTTGCATCTTCAGCTTCTTCACTTACTTTTGTTTGATTGAGAAGAAAAATTTCTTGCTCTTCTTGGGTAACGAAAATAGCTTTGTTATCGTGAATGTCCATGAGATTTATGTGAGTATCCTCCAGTTCTTCGATTACTTCCTCCCCTTCATCAGCATAATTTTCTTGTAGGGGAGGTCTGATCTATTGATCTGGACCCCTCTACTCTCTTTGATCCCTAGGATCTCTCTGTCTGATTTGAGGAGGGTTTCTACTAAAGTTAGGGTTCTGAACCTGAGGAGTTGGTGGATTTTATCTCGGAGGATTTATGTCTGACACAATAAGTCTTTCCATCATTCTTTCCATTGCTCTGGCCAAAGAATCCAATTTGGAATCTGAGGTCGACGTGGAGGGTTCTTCTTTAATTGTGACTCTCCTCTCTGACCTCTGACGTGCCCTTTTTGCCAACAAATTGGCCTCCACACTTATAGCACTTTTCTGCATATCTTCCAGGGTGGTAGAATTTCTTTCCCTTAGTTGGTATGACATGTCAACGTCAAAACCATCAAGGAATTTTATCAATGCCAAACCCTTCGGAGGTTTGATTTCAGCTGGGATTGCATTGTACAGGTTATTGAAACGGGTGCAGTAATCTTGCACTGTCTCACTTTGATTTCTTCTGATATTTTCATATTCTGACAAAATTTGCAGAGGGTTTTTCTTTACCTCCCATCTGTCTAGAAAACTCCTTTGGAATGTGGTAAGGTCAAGGACTAAGGCGGCACGCAACCCTTTGTACCACCTTTTAACATCACCTGTCAAACTTTAGGCAAACAATCTCATTTGAACGTCAGCTTCATCTACTTCATGATGATCATAATAATCATTCATTTTATCTACGTGTTGTTGTGCGCTCAAAGGTCCGGTTGCATCGAACTGTGGAAGTCTCGTTTGATAGTCTTGGGGCATGGAATGAAGAGGCACAACCAACACCAAGGGAGCACATCGAGCTGCCATGATGTGTGGAGGAGGTGGGATAGCCGACTAGATGACCGGTGAGGTGGTGACTGAAGACGAGGACGTGGAGGGACTGGATAACACTGAGGGAGTGATTTGCGGTTTCGCAGTGGGAGAGAGAACTTCAGGGGTTTGGGGTTGTAAAACGGTTGGGTCGCGAATGATTCCAGTCACAAAACTATCGAACTGTTTTCTAACCAGGCTTTGTTGTGGAAAGGTATCAAGGTCAGGGTTTTGAAAGGTAGCAGGTTTCCCCGAAAAGGAAAGGGATTTATGCAAGGGAGTATGACTCATTGAGCCTTCAACTACGGTCTTTTTCCTGAGTAACTGTTCTGGGTTATCTGTCACTATCGCAGGTTCTGGGTCTGGATGAGATCGAGTATAAACTTTCTTAGGAGCCAGATTTCTTTCTGATTTTTTATATATATGCTTTTTAGTTTTATGAGTCCGAAAATAATATGTACAAATTTTAATCAACCTATAAACATCACTTTCTTCTCAAATTTGCAATCTTTCAGGAACAAACTTTCTTTTTAGGGAAAATAAAAACTGAAATTATAAATTTTTATATGTTTTGTCCCCAGTGGAGTCGCCACTATGTTAGCACTTGGTAAATTTCCTAGAGGTTGGCAGCAGAAGAAATCTACTAAGGTAACTTTATACAACCACTTTCGAAGTTGGGATCTAGCCCTTCCAACTTCAGAGAGGGATCTCTCTATATGATTTAGCTATGTTTTCCAACTTTGAATATTAGGCTATGTAAAGAGATAGGTCGGTTTTGTTGTCAAAGTGTTTTTTCGAATTGGTTGAGACAGTCTACACATCCATTGGGCTATGGGGTCTATGTTTTAATAAAATATGAAATATGAACCAGAAACGCAAAGGGAAAAACTTTCACAGGGCGAGATAATGTAACCACTGGATTCTTTAGTAACTTAAATGATGAACAGTAGAAAATATGAGAAAGATAATTTCAACAAAGAAGCAGTTAAGAATTTCTTTATTGAAAATACCAGAAGATAAAACAATTAAATCTTTCGAGTCAGAAACAGGGTATACGAGATAAATCCTGCAACATTCGTTACTCTTAAAGATTAGATTCATAACACAGTATGATAACAAAGCGAGAATAACATTCAACTTAGAGAGAAAAACATCACCAGTGAATACACGCAAGAATCCTGTAAAAGTGCCTCCTTTTATTAATGGAAGATCTCTTCAAAAATATTACAGTTTGATAGCGTCAGGGTGTGAAGATCAACAACCTTCAATACTTCTAAAGGTGAATTATTTATAACTCAAATTACAAATGATCCTGTCATTAATGACCAGGACGTGCTAAATCGATTTTTAACCTAACTAACTTAACAAATTTCCTAAATCTAGGAACTGCTTGATGATGTGGTGTAACTGCACACTGATTTCTGGGTGGGCCGTTGATGAAGCCTCTGCACGACTTCATCTAACTGGACAACTGACTGGACCTGGACAACTCATATGCTAATCGATCAGATCATAGATTTCCTCCCATCTAAGATGACTGGGCACGTTGACTTTGAGCAGTCTTCAATACACTTCGTCCATTTATGTGTACTTGGCGAATGTAGGCTTTGTGAGGAAGATGTATCGAATCTCGTGTTGGATACTTATGTCCCATTGAAGGGAATATAGGAATGCCTTGCCAGTGATTCTCCCTTGAATTCCTACAAACTTTGAGTTGTCCTTAGCAACATCGGCTAATCTCTTCTTGTAGTCTGGGAGTGTCATCAATTTATCATTGATTACCTTCAGACCAGGTAGACCTTTCTTCTGAAGAGCCTCAATCTTACTGAAAAATCTTTGTACCCCTAGGTCCATGGCCTGAACCTTTTCTTCCAGCTGAAGCATTAATTCTCTCTTGGTCAAAACTCTTTTAACCTCAAGGATGGTCTTTGTTCTGTCTTCAATTTTCAGCTCTTCCAGCTCTTCCCTGGTCTTAGAATTGAGGAACTTGATGATCTTGTTTGCCTGTGTTGGCATGTCTCCCAATTCTACTCTGATCTTCTCAATGGCCTGTTTGCTCCTCTGGATCAATTCATTCTACTCAAACATGATCTGGATCATGGGCCATATCTCGTTCATGGACTTAGTGATGTTTTTCCATACACTCTCTTTCACCTCAGCTAAAGTCTTTCCTGCCATTGTTTGCTTCCGGAGTTGCTATAGATCCTGCTTGAGCTGCTTTGTTACCTACTTTTCCTTGGAGAGGCTGGTATGAAAGGAAGATTTGAGTTCCTGAAGGTTCCCAATCTCCTTTTTCAACCTGCTGATCTATGTTTCTTGCAGGTTCATTTTTTCCATGGAATTAGCTAGGTCGGTTGTCTTCTCTTGGGATGTCAATGGAGTTGCGGATGGGACTTCTGTCACTGATGCTTTGCTCACTCCTAAAATTGGAATAGCACTCAATGGAATGACTTCCATTGGCTTCAGTTTCTCTTTCTCCTTTAATAGTTTCTCAATCTCAGCTTCCATTTATTTAAGCTGTGCATTCTTCTCCATGAGCAGCTTGAGCATTTCATCCTTCTCGCCTTCTTTCTCTGCTATATCCTTCTCCTGCGAATCCTCTGTGGGCGAGAGCTTCAATTGTTTCCTCAAGGATGCTATGTCAGCATTCTTCTTCTTTATCATTTCCTCATTTTCTTTCACGTTCGAAGGATCGTAACCGATCTTGAGGACCAACTCCTCCAAAGTTTTGATCCTATTGTCCTTTGCAAAGGACGATATCTTCTCCATCTTCAATTTTGTTTGAACATTGTTCAGGGACACCTGCAATTTGGACGCAGAAGTGGAAGCATGCGCCAACGTGTAAAAGACCATTTCCCCGGTCTGCTTGTGTAGATCCATATGATCGGCTGGGTGCACGTCCTTCGTCTGGAATGCGAAGGTGGCCCTCTTGTAGTCAGTGATCACCTTTGGATATGGTACCTGTGCTTGGAGGAATGCCATATGCATTCTTCCCTTCTCGGTGTCGAATGTCGATAGCAACCTATATTGTGCAGTCGATGTCTGCTTCCAGAACTGGGCACAAGTACTGCTAGTCAGGGTCTGGTTCCTTTTCTTGATCAGCTCATACTTCTCGAAGATACTCAGCTTTGGTCCCACCTTGCCTCGCTGGGTGGTTAATGGTTGACGTGACTAATTCGGGAAAGGTGGATGATGACGTCCAGAGATGATGGAGGTCTGTTAGATAGCAGATGATGACGGGACTCGGGGCAATAGATCGATGCCACGTATAACAAGGGACCCGTCAGAGGAAGAAAACCATTCTGGACCCCCCCCCCTTCAGTTAAAGGTAGATCAGTCGGGGGGGTCCAAAATACATCTTGGGTCGTTGATCTGCGCCTGCTTCTGAGCCGCAGATATTTGCACGCTTTTTACCACTCATTCCGGACCTCCCCCCCTCCATTAAAAGCAGAATGGATGGGGGGGTCCGGAATCCAATGCTGGCCGTAGATTTGAGCGCTCGATCCTGAGCCATCTAAATGAGTGGTAGTCTTATCATCGATTCCGGACCCCCCCCCGGTTAAAAGCAGAACAGTCGGGGGGGTCCGGAATGATCTGTCCACCGTAGATCTGGGCGCCACGATCAGGACCTTTGAGATGTGTAGGGAGCATAAGTGGGGAGCGGAAAACACATGCGTCGGGGAAAAAACTTAGGATAAATGCATTTTATGGGTTTTTCCAAGGTTTTTCAAGTAGACACCACCATGGGGCTTGATCAAACGATCTTTTAAGTATCTGAAACATGGTGCAACACTTACATCAAAACTGGTTCTTATTGAAATGAAGCAACAAAGCAATCTAGCCTATATTCTAACCTATCTTCCTATGACAATTAACCCAGATTAGACTGTTGGGTCAAGAAATTACTCTACCCCGGGGCTATCTGACCAAGATTAGACAGTCTGGCCAGATTTATTCACTAATCTAACCTAGACACTTTGGCTAAGATTAAATTGTTTAGCCAAATTCATTCACTACCCTATCAACATCAAATTTAAAAAGAACTTGGCCATGCTTGAAAGGTATGGACCAAGTTACTATTATTGCATGGTGCTTTTATTGAAATTATTTTATGCCCTCTTTTATTTCCTTTTTCTTTTCTTTTCTTTTCTTTTTTTTTTCTTTTTTCTTTTTCTTTTTCTTTTTTCTTTTTCTTTTCCTTCTTTTTTCTTTTTCTTTTCTTTCTTTTTTCTTTTTTCTTTCTTTTTCAAATTATTTGCAAAATGAAAAATCATTTGTCAAAGAAAACATTAGAGACAGATAATATCCCAGTCACCAGTTGATCCTATAACTTATAGGGTGATAACAACTATCATGGAAGAATTAGGGCTAGAAGTCACCCGAACCTATCATGACCTCTATTCCTTCGACTCCGGGAAAGTTCAATGTCTCGGGGTTATCAAAGACCTGGTCGTGACATTGTTTTAGTTGTCCATGAAAAGTGTGGTCATGGATATTGTAGTGGTTGATGTCCCCCCCAAGTTCGGTATGTCGTTATCAAGATCTTGGATAAAAAGACTAGGGGGAACTTTGCAGATGGACCTCACATATGCTACTATCCTAGTATTTGGAGGAGAGCATAGGAGGCTATATAGAAAAGCCCAATTGGCCTATATGATCAGTGATGAAGCCAATCCTACCAACCATCCCATTTTTGCCTTGGACATTGATTTAGGTTCCAGTTTACTGCAACTCACTCATGCTCCCGAGCCTCCTCTTGAACTCAAAAAGCAACCCACCACTCCTCATGAGTTTCCTCCCTCCATCACCCCCGTCTGGAAAATGTTTTTTGATGGAGCATGTTCGAGGGAAGGTGCTGGTGCTGGGGTGTTTTTTGTGTCTCCTTATCAAGAAACCATGTCCCTATCATATAAGCTAGAATTTGAAACCACCAACAATGTGGAAGAATATGAAGCCCTTGTTCTAAGACTGAGACCTGTGAAGGAAATGGGAATTCAGGAGGTAACAGTATTCGGAGATGCAGAGTTCGTGGTCCAACAAATTAGAAACGCTTATCAGGCTAAGCACCCTCGACTCAGAAATTACAGAAATGAAGTATGGGACCTAATTGACAATTTCTTCTCAGCCTTCAACATCTCTTTTATTCCAAGGGAGGATAATGTTGTGGCTGATTCTTTAGCTGTTTCAGCTAGCCAGTTCAAGGTCCCTCAGCCGTCTATGGCCACATACGATGTTGAGATAAAATATAGGCCCTCTGTACCAGACAATGTCAAGCATTGGAAGGTATTCGAAGATGATCTGGAAATTGAGAAATTTCTCCAATCTGTTGATGATTTTTTTGCGTTGCACATTGATCAGGATCCTGATGCAGAGGATAACCCTCACCCTGAGGTGTTTTTAAATAAAATCGCTAACCACCAGATCATTCAGCTACCTAGCAATCACATTTCGAGGGGACTAATTCCTTTAGAAAGATTGTTCGATGGGAATGATGTGGCAGTAAAAGATAGGTTTTCAGGTGAAGATGCTGACACAGTCGAGTGCAACATTGGCACACCGGAGGAGCCTAAGTTTGTCAAGCTGTCAAGGAGTTTGACCACAGAATAGAGGGCCGAATATACTGAGTTGCTGAAAGAATTTGCTGATGTGTTTGCATGGACTTACGAAGACCTCAAGACGTATGACACATATGTCATTGAACACAAGATCCCACTAAAGGAAGAGGCTAATCCTTTCAGGCAGAAGCTAAGATAGATAAATCCTATGTTGATGCCTGTCATGGAGAAAGAAGTAAAGAAGTTGTTAGAGGCCCAGATCATCGTCCCCCTAAGATATTCTGAATGGGTGGCCAATTTGGTTTCAGTAAGGAAGAAAAGTGGAGAAATCAAGATTTGTGTCGACTTTAGGAACCTGAACAGGAGCTCAAAGAAAGACAATTATCCCCTGCCCAACATGGAACACATATTACAGAAGGTAACCGTTGCATCTAGGATTTCCATGATCGACGGTTTTTCTGGCTATAATCAGATATCGGTCATGCCTGAAGACAGAGAGAAGACAACCTTCACCACCCCTTGGGGCACATTCATGTATGCCAAAATTCCATTTGGACTGATGAATGCAAGAGCGACATTTCAGCGAGCCATGGACATAGCCTTCATCGGGGAGAAAGATAGGTTTGTGGTGATCTATATGGATGACATAGGTCTGACAAAGAGCACTGTTGTCACCTGAGGAAAGTATTCTCAAAGTGTCGAAGGTTCGGCCTTTCCCTGAAACCCAAGAAATCTTTGTTTGCTATGGAGGATGGGAAGCTATTAGGCCATATAGTATCAGCAGAAGGAGTGAGGATTGATCCTAGTAGAGTGGAGGCAATTCGGACCCTGTCGCTTCCCAAGTCAAAGAAGGAAGTTCAAGACTTTTTGGGGAAGATTAATTTTCTGAGGAGATTCGTCTCGAATTTTTCTGAATTGGTGAAACACATCACAACTATGCTCAAGAAGGGAAATGAAGTGAAATGGACAGCTGAACCCAGGGAATCCTTTGTCCAAATAAAAAGGGCATTGACTGAGGCACCTGTGTTGATCAGTCCTGACTATTCCAAAGATTTCCTGATATTTTCTTTCGCTTCTTTTGATACAGTAGCAGCGGTCTTGTTGCAGAAAAATGAGGAAGGGCGAGAGCAACCCATTGCCTTCTTCAGCAAGGAATTAAGAGATGCAGAGGTCAGGTATGAAATCATGGAGAAACATGCCTATGCCTTAGTGAAATCTCTCAAATCTTTCAGAGTCTATGTCTTGCACTCAAAAGTGACCGCATACGTTCCTTCAGCCTCTGTGAAGGACATCCTTGTACAGCCTGACATTGATGGGAAGAGGAGAAAATGGATAGCTAAGATCCTGGAATTTGACTTGGAAATAAGGCCTACCAGATTGATCAAGGGTCCAGGCTTAGCCAAGTTGTTGGCTGAAGCCAATCGCAAAGATTTGGGGGTAGATTTCGTCAATGAACAATCAGGAAATCAGTAGAATCAGTTGTCCGATGTAGGCCCTCAAACAGAACCCTTGTTGGCTCAATGTCCTTGGTATAAGGATGTCATATATTTTCTGCAGGAGTTGCGGCCCCCAGATGGCCTGCAAAGAAACAAAGCAAGAGCTATGAAGCTCAAGGCAGTCAGGTATTGCCTTATCGATCAAATTTTATACTGGAAATACCCCCTAGGAGTGGTTTTAAAATGCATGGATCCACAAGAGGCCGACAGGATCTTGGTCGAATTTCACAGTGGCCTATGTCGAGGGCACCATTCCTGGAAGACCACAACCCACAAAATTCTCAGAGTTGGGTACTACTAGACCACCTTGTTCACTGATGTCCATAGAGGAGTTAGAGCCTGTATCCCATGCCAAAGATTTTCAGGAAAGCAGCAGCTCAAGTCTCTGCCTTTACAGCCTGTAGTTGTTTCGGGACCTTTCCAGCAATGGGGCCTAGATTTTATTGGAGAAATCCACCCTGCTTCCAACGGACAACACAGATGGATCTTGACTGCCACAGATTTATTTACTAAGTGGATTGAAGCTATCCCCACCAGGAGTGCTTCCCACAAGGTAATCATTGGGTTCCTGGAAGACCTCATCGTAAGGTTCGGCTGCCCAAGGAAGATTGTTACTGATAACACAACCTCTTTTAAGGCTAAGAAGTTAGTCAAGTTCTGTGAACAATTTGGGATCAAACTGATTCACTCCACCCCATACTACCCCCAGGGCAATGGTTTATAAGAGTCCTCCAACAAAAGCCTAATAAGGATCATCAAAAGATTATTGGAAGACAACAAAAGGGCTTGGAACTCAAAGCTGAAATTCGCCCTATGGGCTGATCGGGTGACCACAAAGAGATCTATAGGCATCTCCCTTTTCAATGTTCCATGTCATTTGGAACTGCAGAGAAGATGATAGTGAGGATTAGTAACCTCTTTAACTATTTCTATGGTTTTCTCATAAGGGCACAAGAAAAATTTCTTAATGAAAGGAAACTTGAGATTAAGCAACATGCTTATTTTCTAAAGGGAAAAGGTTGATAAAATTATAGAGAAAGAGTTCGATGGGAGAAAGAGAAATACTACATCAAACATAGTAATAATAAGAAGAATGGTTATCAAACTTATACTAAGAAAGCTAGATAGAAGAAGGCTTGTCACTATTGTGCAAATTTGGGCATATGTTGGTAAAAAACTAAGAACATAGAAGAGAAAGTGAAGAAACTTGAAGAAGACATGTTGACAACAAGACTGATTGACCCACAAAATTGAACTTCAAAAGGTAATGCATATGGATATACATTCTCTACTAGTTCTTCTTAGGCCTTAGGCCTTGCATGCTCATACTTCTAAGAGCGAATGGATAGCTAAATTTGGTTGCACCTATCATATGGCTAAATATGCTTTTCTCTTCTCTTCATTAAAAGAGGCTACATAAAAATAAATCCTTGTATCAAATGATTATGCACTTAATGTTTCTAGTTGGGTAAATATTGAATGTTAGAATGGTGTGATCATTGATGTGTATTATGTACCTAGCATGAGTGCAAATTTGTTGTTTATACCCCAACTAACTCAAACTAGAAAGAAGTAAGAGTTGTGTTTATATTGGTTTGTTGTGAAGTGTAAGCACAACAAATTTGTCATTTTCACTAAAGGTTTCCTTGATCTAAAGGATTTACTATATAAGTTATGTGACTTTCCCAAGAAAGACTCAGGATCGACTACACTTATAGCTCACACCGAAGATCGAAGAAAAATTTGGCATGAACGACTTAGACATCTGAATTTCCAAATCTTGAAACTAATAGTGAAACACACATGGTTACTATATTACTTAAGGTTGTTCCCCCTCATGGAGTATATGAAGGATGTATGCTTGGAAACCATTATCAAGTTGCCTTTGAAATAGGGAAAACTTGGAGAGAAAAGACCTACCTGGAACTTGTCCATAGTGACCTGTGTTCCCTAAAAAAACTATCAATAGTTGGTGAAAGGTATGTATTGACCTTCATTGACGAATTTTCCAAGTATACTAGGCATATTTCTTGAAGAATAAGAATCATTTGTTTGAAAAATTCAGGGAATTTAGGAAATTTTCTGAAGAGCAATGCGATGGACTTGTGAAATGTATAAGTTTCGACAATGTAGGAGAATATGTGGGAAAGAATTATGAAAATTACTTGTCATAGAAGGTGTCTATTGGTAGAGATATATGCCTTACACACCTCAATAGAATGGCATCACTGAAAGAAAGGATCAAACTTTGGTTGAAATGGCATGTTGTTTTCTTTAGGCCAAAGGTCTATTGACTAAGTTTTGGGCAAAAGTTGTCTATTGTTCAAACTATTTGTTAAAACAGATTTCAATTAAAGTTGTATGAGATGTCAATCTAGTCTACAAATGGAGCGGAAGGACACCATGAGTGGAACATATGAGAATATTTGGGTTCATAGCATGGGCTCATATTTTAAATTGCAGAAGGAAGAAACTTTTAATTTTTTTATAAAATGGAATGGATTTATGTTGAATTTATATTAATATAAAATTGATATATGAACATTTTACACTCTGAAAATAAAAATATAAAAAATGAGATATAAAGTTAATATTATTGTTTAATTTTTTTATAAAATGGAATGGATTTATGTTGAATTTATATTAATATAAAATTGATATATGAACATCTTACACTCTGAAAATAAAAATATAAAAATAAAATATAAAATTAATATTGTTGTTTAATTTTTTTGTAAAATGGAATGGATTTATGTTGAATTTATATTAATATAAAATTGATATATGAACATCTTACACTATGAAAATAAAATGCTTGAATATAAATATGATAGCAATGTGTCATGCTTATCCATATGATTTGCAAAACACCTTCCATTTGCAAAAATGGACAACTCACTTTATGCACAATGCCCTTCCAATCTTTGTCATATCACTTTATGTTCAAATTCCCTTTCCAATCCTTGTCCTCTATATGAGCACCCACCCTTTGAGACCATGATAGGTGGTTTCATTTAATCCTTGTCCTTTATATGAGACCCCTTTGACACCATGATAGGTAGTTTCATTTAAGCCCGGTACTTTATATGAGCCCCCTTGGATACCATGACAAGTGGTTTCATTTGGAAAATGCATGACAAGTGATTTCATTTAATCCTTGTCCTTTATATGAGCCCCCCTTGAGACCATGACAAGTGGTTTCATTTGGAAAATGCACAACTCACTTTATGTACAATGCCCCTTTCAATTTTTCACACACATAAATGAGCAATATCTAAAAAGATTGATGGTGTTGTTGTTATCTAGTTGATGAAGATATTGATAAAAAAAATGTTATTTATTACAAAATGTAAAAGAAAGGAAAGAAAGTGAATAGATTAGAAGTTAGAATACCAAGATTCAAGATCGTAAATTTATAAAAAGAGATTATCAACTTCTCGAGACTTTCATTCATGCATATAAATTTAGATTTTGGGTGTAGAATAATGTGTTGGAAAGTTCACGATGAGGAGAACAACATAAGATTAAAAAAGATGTTGAAAATATGTAATTTAGATGCCTAATGGATGTAAAATGGACACAAACTTGGAATAGGGAAACAAGATAGATGCAAAATGTGACACAAGTGAAACACAATCTACAAGTAAAATAGGAAAAATGATGCAAAATTAGATGCAAGCATGTAGAAATGAACATAATTTAGATGCGAAGGAGACACAAAAATTGTAAAATAATGCAGAAAAAGACATGGAGGGATGCAAAAACAAGATGTATGAAGATTATTGTGCATCTTATTTTCCAATTTGCATAAATTGGGATTCAAACTATTATGATAGAATGTTATTATAGCATTGCATGCAACGCTATGAGAAAAAACTTTAGCAAAACTCGAAGTTGTTGCATGCAAGGATGTGTTGCAGTGGACAAAGGAAATGACACATGTTGTGAAAGAACTGAAAATGATAAAGAGGGAGAAACATTTTTGCATGCAAGACTTGGTAGATGATGCAATGTACAAAGGAGATGATGCATGTCATAAAAAACCAAAAAATGCTAGAGGGATAAAACTTTGGATGTGGAAGAGGCAAAAGATGCAAGGAATTTAGGACACAAACATGGAAATGCACAAAGAAACATGTGATACCCTATAATGATGAAGGCCATAAGTCCTTTGAATTTTAGTAGTACACAAATGAATGTTACTACGAAGACTTAGCCAATATCTCAGTTAGCTCATGGAGTTGAGTTGAGGGTAGACAAATAATCATAGTAGGAGCACCATAAAGAGGAGAGAACATAATGATATGTTGAGGTATGATAACACAATAATAAAAGATACTATATGGTTGAGGAGAAACATCTTGAAAATGAAATGTAATGTTGTTTAACTTTTCTCGAAATAAAATGTGTAAGTTTAAGAAATGTCTAACTTTTCGAGTGGACACTCCAAGCATCATTATGGACAAATAAAGCTGTAGTAATGATTAAAAAGTGTTAGTGATGAGATATAAAGGAAAAAATGGATAATCATTGGAAAAAAGGATTAAGTTAATGAATAACGGTTGTAAAATAAAATTAATATAATAGAAAGAGAAGGAAAATAATCTAAACTAAAGGTCAAGAGTTGGTGATAATATAATCGTTGAGATAAAAATATAAATTAAGGAATGGAAAATTTTAATGAAACATCATAAGAAATTTAGGAGAAAAGATTAAAAATAAGAATCAAAATCAAGATAAATTAACATATTGAATTTAAATGAGAGAATTAAGACAAATATTTAAGGAATTAAAAACTCTATGGAATAAAGAAATATACGAGGAAGAAATTAAAGGAGAAATTTACGCTAGATTTTTTGATATTAAAAAATGTAAAATTTTAATGAAACATCATAAAAAAATTAGGAGAAAAGATTAAAAATAAGAATCAAAATCAAGATAAATTAACTTTGAGAATTTAAATGAGAGAATTAAGACAAATATTTAAGGAATTAAAAACTCTAGGGAATAAAGAAATACCAGAGGAAGAAATTAAAAGAGAAATATACACAAGATTTTATGATATAAAATCGAATCCACTGAACCTTTAAATCTAAAGGGAAAAATAAAATGATGATAAATATAGTATCAAAGTTATGAAATATAGAAAAATCAAGGACCAAAATAACCTTAAGATGGAACTCCCGAGGTGAATCTCAACCGTCCAAATCAAGAGGCCATGCGTCACCAGATCTCTCACTTCAGGAATTCAACACTTCAGAGAATTGCACAAGCAAGCAAGAGAAGCTTCTGAAGCCCAAAATCCCAAAGTGAATCTCAGTCGTCCAAATCAAGAGGCCACATGACACCATATCTCACACTTCGAAAATTCGGCACTTCGGAGGATTGCACGAGGAAGCAAAAAAAAAACTCCTGAAGTAATTGAGATTCATTGATCTTTGCAGTGGGAAGTAGGGTCCATCCAAGAGCGGCACGTGGCAGCAAAAGAAGGGCTTCCCAAATCGTAGATTGCAGCAAATCGACGACCACACTTCATTGCGGGGATGGAACATGCTTGAACAATAAATTTCTAAATCAATCCCGCAATCGAAACCACAGTATAGTGAAAGGGCTAAGTGGTGGATTGCGGGCTCAAAAGCGGTGTGGATCCAAACCACCTTTGACGTCCCTACAATCATGTGTTTATTCAGCGTCAAATCCAAGACCAGCATGTGGTCACCCCCTAGTCGTCAGGCCGTGTCCCGATCCCAAGAAACGATCAGTTAATGAAGCAAGGGAGTGGTGTTTGAAACCTCGATTCACCCCGTAAAAAGAAAGCATGGAGGTTCTAGCCGTAGATACAGGATTTTCATGCCAAGGTACCATAGGGGGCAGTTTCTCCAACAGACCCATGCTGATCCGACTTGCCTTATGATAGAAGAAAAACTCGCGTAAAGATCCCTATGATAGGAGGGTCCACGAGGATTCCTAGTTGTTGACCATCGTTCTGAGTATAAAAGAAGGATATCCAAGCTAAGCAAAAAATGGGGGAGGGGGGTTGGCCCAAGACCGAAGGAAGTTTTGAGAAATGTTTATGATTGTATATTCCAGTGTGTAAGCTGGAGGGGCATATAGCTGTAAATTTTAATGTTATTGAAGATTCATATGAGTTGTTTCATCATATTTCTCTTCTATGTTTCTATTCTATTTTTCTTCTTGTCTGGATGTAGAAACTTTGATTTATGGATTCTTGAGACAGTAGAGGATTTATTGTTATCTTGCCCATGTTTCATCGTTCATTATTCAGACACATCTATTCTCTTTGCAGGGAGGATCTTTTCTTAGCGAGTTTTTATCATTATGTTAGTTCTCTTATTCTTCTCTTCATCATTACACAAATATTTTGTCTGATAAGGATCTTAAATGCCTTCATTGAGCATACTTTTTATGACTCCATAGCCCAATGATCCATCACTGATCTACAGTGATATCTGTTGTCTTTTCCTTTCTTTAAAGTATTGTTGATCCACCTACTCAAACCATTTCAATACATTTATATTTTGATGGGTATTGGGCTTGTCCTCTTGAGGTCTGAGGGTGAATCTCAGTGTTAACACCCAGAAACGCAGTTGCCTTGAGATTCAATTGAATAAAAGGAAAATTTCCAATACATATAGGCTTGAAGTCATTACAACATACTCCTTATGAGCTTAACATGCCATTTATGAGAATTGAACCCAGGTGGGGAGGATAACAATCATTCCTCACAACCATCCAATCTAAACCCAATTGAATACTACTTGGCCTATGTGAAGTAAATTTAATGAAACTGAGTAAATGCAGAAAATATTTTCTCAATAAGGATGGTCGGTTCATAGAAATCATCATCATGAATCTGAAGACATTGTATGATGTGTTATTTTCAATGTTCCATGTCATTTGGACCTGCAGAGAAGATGATAGTAAGGATTAGTAACCTATTTAACTCTTTCTATGGTTTTCTAATAAGGGCACAAGAAAAATTTCTTAATGAAAGGAAACTTGAGGTCAAGCAACATGCTTATTTTCTAAAGGGAAAAGGTTGATAAAATTATAGAGAAAGAGTTCGATGGGAGAAAGAGAAATACTACATCAAACATAGTAATAAGAAGAAGAATGGTTGTCAAACTTATACTAAGAAAGCTAAATAGAAGAAGACTTGTCACTATTGTGCAAATTTGGGCATATGTTGGTAGAAAACTAAGAACATAGAAGAGAAAGTGAAGAAACTTGAAGAAGACATGTTGACAACAAGACTGATTGACCCACAAAATTGAACTTCAAAAGGTAATGCATATGGATATACATTTTCTACTAGTTCTTCTTAGGCCTTAGGCCTTGCATGCTCATACTTCTAAGAGTGAATGGATAGCTGAATTTGGTTGCACCTATCATATGGCTAAATATGTTTTTCTCTTCTCTTCATTAAAAGAGGCTACATAAAAATAAATCCGTGTATCAAATGATTATGCACTTAATGTTTCTAGTTGGGTAAATATTGAATGTTATAATGGTGTGATCATTGATGTGTATTATGTACCTAGCATGAGTGAAAATTTGTTGTTTACACCCCAACTAACTCAAACTAGAAAGAAGGAAGAGTTTTGTCTATATTGGTTTCTTGTGAAGGGTAAGCACAACAACTTTGTCATTTTCACTAAAGGTTTCCTTTATCTAAAGGATTTACTATATAAGTTATGTGACTTTCCTAAGAAAGACTCGGGATCGACTACACGTATAACTCACACCGAAGATCGAAGAAAAATTTGGCATGAACGACTTAGACATATGAATTTCCAAAGCTTGAAACTAATAGTGAAACACACATGGTTACTATATTACTTAAGGTTGTTCCCCCTCGTGGAGTATATGAAGGATGTATGCTTGGACACCATTATCAAGTTTCCTTTGAAATAGGGAAAACTTGGAGAGTAAAGACCTACTTGGAACTTGTCCATAGTGACCTGTGTTCCCTAAAAAAACTATCAATAGTTGGTGAAAGGTATGTATTGACCTTCATTGACGAATTTTCCAAGTATACTAGGCATATTTCTTGAAGAATAAGAATCTTTTGTTTGAAAAATTCAGGGAATTTAGGAAATTTTTTGAAGAGCAATGCGATGGACTTGTGAAATGTATAAGTTTCGACAATGTAGGAGAATATCTGGGAAAGAATTATGAAAACTACTTGTCATAGAAGGTGTCTATTGGTAGAGATATATGCCTTAAACACCTCAGTAGAATGGCATCACTGAAAGAAAGGATCAGACTTTGGTCAAAATGGCATGTTGTTTTCTTTAGGCCAAAGGTCTATTGACTAAGTTTTGGGCAAAAGTTGTCTATTGTTCAAACTATTTGTTAAAACAGATTTCAATTAAAGTTGTATGAGATGTCAATCTAGTCTACGAGTGGAGCGGAAGGACACCATGAGTGGAACATATGAGAATATTTGGGTTCATAGCATGGGCTCATATTTTAAATTGCTAAAGGAAGAAACTTTTAATTTTTTAATAAAATGGAATGGATTTATGTTGAATTTATATTAATATAAAATTGATATATGAACATCTTACACTCTGAAAATAAATATATAAAAATGAGATATAAAATTAATATTATTGTTTAATTTTTTTATAAAATGGAATGGATTTATGTTGAATTTATATTAATATAAAATTGATATATGAACATCTTACACTCTGAAAATAAAAATATAAAAATAAGATATAAAATTAATATTATTGTTTAATTTTTTTATAAAATGGAATGGAGTTATGTTGAATTTATATTAATATAAAATTGATATATGAACATCTTACACTATGAAAATAAAATGCTTGAATATAAATATGAAAGCAATGTGTCATGCTTATCCATATGATTTGCAAAACACCTTCCATTTGCAAAAATGGACAACTCACTTTATGCACAATGCCCTTCCAATCTTTGTCATATCACTTTATGTACAAATGCCCTTTCCAATCATTGTCCTCTATATGAGCACCCACCCTTTGAGACCATGGTAGGTGGTTTCATTTAATCCTTTTCCTTTATATGAGACCCCTTTGAGACCATGGTAGGTGGTTTCATTTAATCCTTTTCCTTTATATGAGACCCCTTTGAGACCATGATAGGTAGTTTCATTTAAGCCTGGTCCTTTATATGAGCCCCCTTGGATACCATGACAAGTGGTTTCATTTGGAAAATGCATGACAAGGGATTTCATTTAATCCTTGTCCTTTATATGAGCCCCCCTTGGAGACCATGACAAGTGGTTTCATTTGGAAAATGCACAACTCACTTTATGTACAATGCCCCTTTCAATTTGTCACACACATAAATGAGCAATATCTAAAAAGATTGATGGTGTTGTTGTTATCTAGTTGAAGATATTGATAAAAAAAATTGATGTGATTATTTATTACAAAATGTAAAAGAAAGAAAAAGAAAGTGAATAGATTGGAAGTTACAATACCAAGATTCAAGTTCTTCAATTTATAAAAGAGATTACCAACTTCTCGAGACTCTCATTCATGCATATAATTTTGGAT
>ML811925.1:56349-72412 GCA_009831015.1 Picea engelmannii
TTTTTTTTCAACTATATAGACATGAAAGACTTTCTGCATTTTTTTTTTGGGTCTCCAAATGAAATAAAAATTTGTCTCCAACTATACATTTATGGTATGGTATCTACATTTCCTCGATTCCCTAATTGAAAAAAAAGGACTCAACATGGATTGAAACATCAGCTTGAGATTTTCAGATCTTTCTATATAGATTTCACGAGCATAAGATTGTTCAGTCCAGAAATGGGAAGCATGACAACAAACCCCATAAAAAGTATCCAACTATAAATAACTCGGGCTCGTCCTTTGAACCGTCGAAATAGCTTGCTCATCTGGGCAGAAACATCAGGAATTTCTAATAATATTGGGAATTTGGCATTGTTAAAACTGGTAGTGATAGACCATGGCACTATCTGAAGAAAATTTCCATAGTGATCTTGCTTAATGGTAAAATAGTAATCGACAACTTTCTTGTTCCCCATTTCGAGATCTAGTTATAGCTAGTGTGTAGTGGAAAATGATCCGTCGGATCTCAACATATGTGCATGTAAAAGCTATGAATGCTTATCATTAGTTTGCAATTTGTTTATTTAAAAGCATTAATGTGATGATTAAATGCTGAAATCTGCAAAACTGAAAGCAATAGAAAGAGAATATGAAACAGAAAATGAGAGACAAGAACAAAAGAGTTTGATAACTGAGTTCACCCCCTTCACTGGGCTACGTCTCCGGGTCCCTCTCCAATGGGTACCGATCCAATTAATGGATTTTAAAATGGTACAAAATATTTCTGGACATCAACTTCGGCAACATAACAGTATGTTGTACAGAAGCCTTCAAGACCTCCTCTCTGAAAATTACCAAATGGCCTTCAAACTACAAAGAAGCCAATTGATGCAGAGCATGGTCGACTTCAGAAAGAACACAACATTGGAACAATTTTACAGCAAAAATGCTTTCTTCTGTTCCCCGTCTCTGTAAAACGAATTCAACAGTTGTTCAAAACGGAATGTTGGACAAATTGCAATGAATCTCTCCTCCGTCCTCTGTCTGCGTCCTCTGGCAGTTGTTCAACACGGAATGTTGGACAAATTGAAACGAATTTCTCCTCCGTCCACTGGCTGCGTCCTCTGCCAGTTGTTCAACACGGAATGCTGGACAAATTGAAACGAATTTCTCCTCCGTCCACTGGCTGCGTCCTCTGCTACGTCCTCTGGCAAAACCCTTGGTTATAAAGGTGCAAGTCGAGGGTTCAATCCCGTCTTGGGCGCATTGGATTTCAATTCTGCGAGATTTTTGATAACAAATCCCAACTTAGGCGCATTGGATTCGCCCACCAAAACGTTGCAACGGATGTACCAAATGTTATGCTCGCCATTCATTGGACCATATTACAACTCGACCAAATCTCTGATCCACCAAAACAAATGTTGCACCGAATGGTATAACTGCCAGATAAACCATCAACCAAATGTTGCAACCACCCGATGTTACAACTAACCTTGTGAACAAACTACGCACCCAACTCTAAACGGTTATGGAATGTTATAACTCCATGCGATTACTCTGTCACTGAATGCGCACTCCATGTTGCAAATGCTGTCGACGTTGCAATGAACTATTTAGTCATACATTGGATGTGTTGAAAACTTATACAACTAAGCTTTGATTTTATATACCATAACCAGTAGCTTTAATAAAACCATGTATGCATTGCCATTGCACTGGCATTGTACCATTTTTCTCCTTTATTTGGATCAATGTACTTTCATGACGAATGACCCCCTAGATCAGCAAAGCTCCGCTGGTTTTGTGTTATTTTCTATTTGGAAGACTTTTGTTCATATCCCATGGCCCCGATTATTTTCTTGCGGGAAAATATACCAGATGTAAGATAAAACCAATGCCACACCATGTTTTTTATATATATCAAATTGTTTGATGCAAAGGTCGATGTGTGCATGCTCTATGGAACCTTATGGGATCTTTCTTGCGACATGTTTGGTGTTTACTTGGTTCTTGGTTGTATGCTTTGTTCTGGAAAGTTAATAATACATTCATGATCTTCATAGTTTTTCTATGATCTTAAAGACTATAGAGAACATGATTTTCTATTTAATATAAGATCTGTGACGCAAATGTAGTATGTAGCTTGCTTTAGCACTTTTCCTTGATCGATGAACTTAGTAAAATTAATCCCCTGGAATAATTTGAAATAAATGAATATATATTGTGCGAAGTCCAATGGAGCTATCATATGAACAAGAGGCCATTAAAATTCAAATTCCTTGTTGTTATACTTGCGGTGAAGCTGATAGTACAATAAATTTACTTAGACATCCCAAAATTGATTTTCTTGTAGCTTTTCGAGGTTTCTCTTATACAAGCAGATCCTGGAAACTATAAGCATGGATCGTTGTATCTATTCCTTGATTGAAGAACCTGTTCACATGTTTAATGCACTTCATAGTTGTTGTTAAAACCATCAATGGGGATTTCTAAAACCAATTCCCGCTTCCGAAAATGTCCATCCCCTATATTTTTTCCTTGTGCTTTCCGTTTCTGGTTACTTACTGGTTTTTCAAAAAATGTCTACATGCGGAAATTGGCGGATTCACGTCTTCAAATTTCCACTTACTTTTATATCACCAGTCCGACCGACCGCTTCCCAATTTTATATTGAACAAACTTTTTGGATCGCGGGTTCCTGGATAGGCGGGTTCAACATTGTGTTTCCATTGTTGTGTCGCCTGCAAACAACACTCAAACTTCCATGATCTACAAATTAACAAATAAATTCCCCTTTATCCCATTTTTTAGCACTTTTCCTTGATCGATGAACCTAGCAAAATTAATATCCTGGAATAATTTGAAATAAAAGAATATATACTGTGTGAAGTCCAATGGAACTACCATATCAACGAGAGGACATTAAAATTCAAATTCGTCATTGTTAATACTTGCGGTGAAGCTAACAGTACCATAACTTTACTTACACATGCCAAAATTGATTTCCTTGTAGCTTTTCGATGCTTCTCTTATACAAACAGATAATGTAAACTATAAGTATGGCTCATTGTATCTATTCCTTGATTGAAGAACCTGTTAACATGTTTAATGCACTTCATAGTTACTGTTAATACCATTAATGGGGCTTTCTTACACCAAATCACGCTTCCAAAAATTGCCATCCCCTTTTTTTTCCATCTGCTTTCCATTTTTTGTTACTTACTCATTTTTTCGGAAAATTCAAATTCATCGTTGTTAATACTTGTGGTGAAGTTGACAGTACAATAACTTTACTTAAACATCCCAAAATTGATTTCCTTGTAGCTTTTTGACACTTCTCTTATACAAACAGATCCTGGAAACTCTAAGTATGGCTCACTGTATCTATTCCTTGATTGAAGAACCTGTTCACATGTTTAATGCAATTCATAGTTACTGTTAAGACCATCAATGGGGCTTTCTTGCACCAATTCTCACTTCCAAAAAATGCCATCCCCTTTCTTTTTTTTCATCTTCTTTCCATTTTTGGTTACTTACTCTTTTTTTTGGAAAATGTCTAGGTGCGGGAGTTGGCAAATTCACGTCTTCAGATTTCCACTTACTTTATATCACCAGCTCGATTGACCGCTTCCTTGTTTCATATTGTACAAAATTTTTGGATTGTGGGTTCCCGAATAGGCGGGTTCAACATTGCGTTTCCATTGTTCTGCTGCCTACAAACAACACCCGAACTTCCGCGATCTACAAATTAGCAAACAAATTCCCCTTTATCTCGTTTTTTAGCACTTTTCATTGATTGATGAACTTAGAAAATTAATTCCCTGGATTAATTTGAAATAAAAGAATATATACTATGTGAAGTATAATGGAACTATCATATGAACGAGAGGACATTAAAATTCAAATTTGTCATTGTTATACTTGCGGTGAAGCTAACAGTACAAAAAATTTACTTAAACATCCAAAAATTGATTTTCTTGTAACTTTTCAACGCTTCTCTTATACAAAAAGATCCTGGAAACTATAAACATCGCTCGTTGTATCTATTCCTTGATTGAAGAACCTGTTAACATGTTTAATGCACTTCATAGTTACTGTTAAGACCATCAATGGGGTTTTCTTACACCAATTCCCGCTTCTGAAAATTGCCATCTGCTTTCTTTTTGCCCTCTGCTTTCACTTTCTGGTTACTTAGTTGTTTTTCAGAAAATGTTTAGGTGCGGGAGTTGGCAGATTCACATCTTCAGATTTCCATTTTACTTTTATATCACCAGCCTGACCAACCGCTTCCCCGTTTCATATTGAACAAAATTTTTGAATCACGAGTTCTCACATAGGCGGGTTCAACATTGTGTTTCCATTGTTCTACCGCCTGCAAACAACACCCGGACTTTCACGATCTACAAATTAGCAAACAAATTCTCCTTCATCTCATTTTCTTTCGCTTTCTGTTTACTTGGTCCTTTTTCCGAATGTCTCATGCTTTTATTTATAGCACCCAAAGTTCCGCAATATACAAATTGCTTGCTCAACATTGTGCTTCCATTGTTCCCCTACATACAAATAGCACCCAAAATTATGAGATATACAAATTGATGGCTGAAATATGTCATTGTGACATACAATTTGACCATCGGCCCCTCACGTCTCCTGGGTATATCTTGTGACCCTTTTTTTTGTAACCCGCCTGATCGCTTTCCATACTTGGGAATTTCTTGGAATCTGTTTCGCAGGTTGGAGGGTGGACGAAATGTACAATGCTTGGTCTCTCTTCGCCATCCCCGCTAACTTCATACTATTTCTAGATATGCAATTATTAAGTTTTAATGCTAGTAGTTCATCGTGCAGGAACCAGTAATATTTTCATTAATGTCCAGAAGGCCAAAGAAGATTTGTCATTAATATGAATTAAACCAAGATTTGTGGAGAAGAGTGTTATCCTTTCCAAGTATTCATTTCAAACATTATGCAATCTCTTTTGTGTGTCAGTTGATTGGTGCCTTTAATAAATCTCTAATTCTTAATCGCTCTTCATTGTCACTGCCACCTTCGCACTTTTTTCTAAATATGAAATTAGTAAGCTTTAATGGTAACAACTCATTACGCACGAACCCTGAAAATTTTCATTGATCAACGAAAGGCTCATCGAGGAGATCTTCCATTGATACGAATAAAACCAAGATTTGCGGAGGGTTATATTATCCCTCCCCAATTTTCATTTCAAACATCGTTTGGAGCAAACAAAAATTCTCATTAACTTAAGGCAGCAGTTCTGTCCAGATACAGTAAACACCTTCGGGCATCATGGCGAGAGGTTCAAGTATTCCATGGCATATTCTTACTACTCATCTCCCTTCGCCCGGGAGCAAAAAAGGAGATGGTTCGTTGGTGCACCGAGAGATATATTTCAAGCCAAAGAATTCCAAGGCAACCCTTTCTGCTCAGACAACCTGCCTAGTTTCATTGATGGCTGGCGCAGAGGTTGATGCGATGGATTTCGAGCCAGAATAAAATGATCTGATGGACGATGATACGATAATGGATGATGGCAATGAAGAGACTGTTCCCACTCCTGCGCCCAAATTGAAATCAACCATAATGGGTGGTACTTCCCGGCTCGACGATGGAGGTCCTGACAACACCAAAAGAAGGAGTTTCAGAAAAGAAATTGATGCTGAATGCAATAGCCTCTTTGCAGCTCGAAAGTAGGAATTCCAGAGGTCCAAATTAGTTCCAAACTAGCAGAAGTATTTCACTATAAAGAAATGATCTGCTGACGCTCCCAGAGATATATTTCAAGCCAAAAAACTATTCACTTGCAGGACTACTGTCATGTTTTCTGGATATACAATCAACATCTTAGGGAATGAGGACCAGAACTCCCACTGGTGCAAGGCATATTCCTACTAGTCATCTCCTTCCACCCATAATGGACTAATTTGGGCCTCTGGAATTGCACGTGCAACCTGTGTCCTTGAATTTTTCGACTGTGGAGAGGCGGTTTCTTGGTGTTTCCTAACTTTCAGTTAATGGCTATTCCATTTTCTCTGCAATGTTTTTTGTCTTCTTCCTCATGGGAAGCTTCTGAGAACTATCAATTTTACCACAGGATGATCCATCGAGGACAAGGCTGGAAGGATTTCCTAAAAAAAAACATGGTAATCAATTTTGTATGCATATTGAAGAGCATCTCGATGGCTCCTACATGTTGCAGATCCTGTGCCTGTGTTTATGATAGATATATTCAATGTTTTGGCCCAAAGAACTCGGTCCAGTTTCTAAGGATAGATATACAATGCTCAGTGTTCTTTATTTTTTTAATGGATTTACTATTAAAATAATTGCCTTGGAGTCTTGGTTGCTACTTTTTTCTGGATTTAACACCTCTTCTCATTGGCATGGTTTGGTAGTTTCATAGTTCTTCGATATTGTATTTTCTTAGGTAATTTGTTATAAAATGGAGCATATAACAATTATATGACAATGCACTGTGTCGATCCATCAGGATTTTATGGAAACAAAAAATGAATTTCAGACAGTTTCAAACCAACGTTCAATTCTATTTGTAATGCAGATAGAACATAGCAATACCAAATCACAATGTTGCAACAAGATCGTCATTCTTGTATATAAACATGCAATTATTAAGATTTAATGCTAACAACCCATAATGCAAGAAGTTCAATACTTAAGTTAATATGTTACAATCATGGAAGAATGTATCAAGAACACACTTACTCCCACAAGTTGCAATACAAACTAATCTTCAACAAAGCATTTGCTGACAATTACTAGAAATGATGGTTTTGCAACAATGGGGCTTGTTTGAAACCAATTCGCACTTACAAAAATTTCCCTCCGCCTTTCTATTTTTCCACTCTTTTATCCCCTATAGTTTCTCTTTCTGGTTACTTAGTAGTTTTTTTTGAAAATGTCTTGTTGCGCGGGTTGGCGGATTCATGTGTTTCGACCGAGCGCTTCCCCTTTGTCTAAATTGCACTTTCCATTGTTCGGTGACCTGCAAACAACACTCCAGCTTCTGTGATATGCAGATTTACTTTTGGACTCCGACATCATCCCCTCTTCCGTGTTATGCATTTTGCACCGAAATGTTCTGATATATACAATTTGGCAGTCGGGGCCTTACGTCTCCTCGGGAACCCGTCACCCTATTTTGAAGCTCGTCCAACCGCTTTCCACACTTGACCATTTCTTGACATCTCTTTGGTGGATCGTCGAGTTCGCGGGTTCAGGAAATTTAAAATTTCTAGTTTTTGTTTCCTGTGCCCGCTACCTTTAGATTTCTTTCCAAGTATATGCAATATGTATACAACTTCTCCAGCAACATATAGAAAAGATCTTTCCAGGAAATGGAATATCTATTGCATATTTGAATATATTGGACCTTCTTTTACCTCTTCTATACTTGACCAAATTTCCATTTCTTTTTCCCTTCTACTCTCTCTTTCTCATTACTTAGTCGTTTTTTTTCCGAAAATGTGACTCCGACCAACCACTAGCCATTCGATGCCTATGCACTCTTCAGATCATGAATTCCCAGGCAAGCGGGCTCTATATTGCACTTCCATTGTTCTGTGGCCTACAAACAACACCTGGACCTCCATGATATACAAAATTTATGCCGTACTCCCACATCATACCCTCTTCCATGATACACAGTTTGCACAAAAAAGTTTCGAGACCTGCAATTTGACCTTCGGGTCCTCACGTCTCCTGGGGAACTATTGTCACCTTGATTTGAATCCCCTGCGTCCGCTTTCCATATTTCACCATTTCTTGGAATCTCTTTTGCGCCTCCAATTCCATACTTACCCGACTTTTTTTTCTTGAGGATTCTCGGACATGCAGACTACATTTCCAGTGTTTCTTGACCTGCAAACAACCCCCCCTGATTCCAATATATACAAATTGACTTCTGGACTCCTACATCATCCCTCTTCCGTGTTACACAGTATGCACTCAAAAGTTTCGATCAATACAATTTGACCGTCGAGCCCTCATGTCTCCTTCAGGACCCTTGTCAACCTATTTTGATTTCTGTCTGACCGCTTTCCACAACCATTTCTTGCAATCTCTTTGGCAGATCATTGGGTTGGCGGGTTTAGACAATTTCCAATTCCTAGTCGTTGTTTTCTGTGCCCGCCACCTTCACACTTCTTTCCAAGTATATGCAATAAGTATATAACTTCTCCAGAAACATGCAGAAAAGATCTTTCCAGGAAATGGAATATCTATTACAGATGTGAATATATTAGCCCTTCTTTTCCGTCTTCTATACTTAACCAAATTCTCGGATTTCTTTTCCCTGTACTTTATCTTTCTTGTCACTTAGTCGTTTTTTTGAAAATGTCTAGTTGCGCGGGTTGGAGGACTTGCGGGTTCACAACTCCTACATCAACCCCTCTTCTGTGTTACACAATATGAACTCAAAAGTTCCTATCAATACAATTTTACCTTCGAGCCCTCATGTCTCCTTAGGGACCCTTGCCAACCTATCTTGGAGCCCGTCTTCCGGATTCCTACATCAACTCCTCTTCCGTGTTACACATTATGCACTCAAAATTTCTGATCAATAGAATTTGACCGTCAGGGCCTCATGCTTCCTCGAGAACCCTTGTCATCCTATTTTGAAACCCATCTGACCGCTTTCCATGACCATTTCTTGCAATCTCTTTAGCGGATCGTCGAGTTGGTGGGTTCAAACAATTTCCAATTTCTAGTCATTTTTTTATGTGCCCGCCACCTTCGCACTTCTTTCCAAGTATATGAAATAAGTATATAACTTCTCCAGAAACATGCAGAAAAGATCTTTCCAGGAAATGGGATATCTATTATAGATGTGAATATATTATCCCTTCTTTTCTGTCTTCTATACTTAACCAAATATCCATTTCTCTTTTCGTTGAACTTTATCTTTCTCGTCACTTATTTGTTTTTCCAAAAAGGTCTAGCCATATGGGTAGGTGGACTTCTGGGTTCATGTTTGCACTTGTGCTTTTATATTGCGACACCAACCAACCGCTTCCCCATTCCATACCCAACCACTTCTCCGATCGTGGATTCCCGAGTAGGCGGGCTCTAGATTTCACTTGTATTGTTCCATGACCTACAAACAGTACCCTAACTTCTGTGATATACAAATTTACAACCAGACTCACATCATACTATCTTTTGTATTACAGTCTACCTATCATGCCCTCTTCCATGGTACACATTTTTCACTGAAAGCGTTTGAGAAATACATTTTGACCGTCGGTCCCCATGTCTCTTGTGGAACTATTGTCACCCCATTTTGAAGCCCGTTCGTCCGCTTTCCATACTTCGCCATTTCTTCGAATTTCTTTCGTGAATCGTCAAGTTGGCGGGTTCAAGAAATATCCAATTCCTAATCGTTGTTTCCTGTTTCCACGCCCTTTGCAATTAGCAATTAGAATATATATATAAGATATTATTTCTAAGTATGCAATTAGAAAGTGTTAATGATAAACCAATATTTGAGGAGATCTCCCATTAATACGCATAAAACCAAAATTCATGGATGGTTATATTATCCCTTCCAAGTGTTAATTTCAAACATCATGGAATGTCATTTGCGCATCGTCGGGTTGGTCCGTTCACGAAATCTTCAATCCTCGATTCCGAAAATGAGTCCGACTGACCGTTGCCCTATTCCATACTTAGCCAGTTTCCCGAAATTCCACAAATATTCAAACCGGTGGATGAATTGCCCCTTCATGCTCTCCTCTGTTTAACATGCTTTTCAGTAAAAAAAATTGATACATAAAATTTGACCGTTACGAGGGATACTCTCTCCTGAGTATCCGTCATAACCTTATTTTGAATCTCGTTCGACTGCTTTTTAGACCTTGCCATTCGTTCCTTGATCTTTCCCGTCTCTGTGACCTTCACACTTGTCTATAATAAAAAAATGTTTACATATATATATCTTGTTTCTAAATATGCAATTAGTGACATTTAATTCTAACAGCTCATCGTGTAGGAACCATATAGATTGTCATTGATGGGAGAAAGGCTCGAGGAGATCTCCTATTAATACGCATTAAACCAAGATTCACGGAGGGTTATATTATCCCTTCCAAGTGTTGATTTCAAAATCATGAAATGTCGTTCGCATGTCGTCAGCTTGGCATGTTCACGAAACCTCCAATCCTTAATTTCTCTTCGCCATACCCACCACCTTCGCACTTCTAAATATGCAATAAGTAAGCTTTACTGCTAATAGTTCATCATGCAACACCCATACAGATTGTCATTAATCAACAAAAGGCTCGAGGATCTTTCCCATTTATAAGCATTGAACCAACATTTGTGGAGAGTTATATTATTGCCTCCAATTGTTCATTTCAACCATCGTCTAGAGAAAACAAACGTTCTCATAAACCTATGGCATCAACTCGACAATAGTTCTGTGGAGATATAGTGAACATCTTCAGGCGCGAGACCAGAACTTCCAGTGGTCCAGGGCATATTCTTATTACTCATCCCCTACCGCCCAGACCGAAGTAATTTGGACCTCTGGGATTGTTCGTGCAGGCTATGTCCCTGAAGTTTTTGACTGTAAGGAGCTGGTCTCTTGGTGCGTTGCTAAATTTATTTCAGACAAAATAATTATTCCACTGTGGGACCGCTCTTCTATTTCTTTGTCACCTCAGGTCTTCTGCCAAATGATAATATTGTCGGAGCCAACATTGACGTTCAAAGGAGAAGATTCCAAGAAGTTCCTAACAAATCATAATAATGGGTTGGACCTCTTGCCCAATCTCTTGGAATACCCGATGGTAGTTCCTGAAGATATCACAAGCTTACTGGTTAGTTCATTTAGAAATCCATTCTGGGAAATTGCCTGGTTGTTTACAAGAATAACGGGACAACAGTCCACAACAACTATTTCTCAGATGGATCTTTATATTTTGTATTTCACAGTCAAGGAACAAGCCATTTTTTTATTGCGGCAAGCTAATTTCCCATGAAATTTGTTCCTGATTGTCAAGCTTAAAAAATGAGAAGAAATTTTATATGTCATCCTACTTAGTTTTTGCGATAGCACATTGCTGCCAGTTTCTAAAATTGTCTCTGTCCAAGCAGATTTACTAGGAATTCAACCTATTAACATTCTGGTACCAAGCCTTATGGAAGCACAAGGCCTCCCACTATTTTGTGAGGTTTTTAATGGCTTCGTGTCTGTTTTCAAATTTTTGTTGTTAGGAGAAGATGCTCCCCGCATATCTAAACAGGCAACCAGTTTTTTGGACAAGAAGGGGACACTAGAACATCTGGATAATAACACTGTGATAAGGATTTTTTGCTCCAGGTAAAAACCTTCTCTCCTTCCATGGCACATTACGGACATAATGTTTGTTACAGAAGTAGCAAGGAAATACAACTATTGGTTTCATCTATTCCAAGAAAAGAGAAAAAAAAAGTTCATTCATTTGCCTTGGAAAGTCCGGGAGTTTGTGTTGAGGAATGTCAACAAAATTGATTAATTCACAACCCATTCTAGCAACTTGAACCTAAGATATGTTGAAATCCTAAGAGGGTTCTACCCCAATAATTTTTTTTACAACATTTACAAACACTTGGCTTCGACAATTGTTTTTTCAAAAACCACTTGACCGAAAAAAGAGACACTGGAGACAATGCTCCTGCTTCTGATGCCAACGACCTAGACACAGTGCAAAGCAACACTGAATTGTACAAGCAACAGGGAAAAGGCCCCGGTGAGAAGAGTGTTCAATCGGTGAATAACACTCCCAAAAGCACGAAATCCTGGAGCATCACTCCAACGGCCCACCACAACAACAAAGAAACTCAGAGTTCTTCAAACGAAGGAGGAGATAACAACGCTCCTCACCCTAAAATTGATAGTCTCACAAGATTCCAGTAGACAAGAAGACAAAAAAAATTGTGGGACAGGCGTAAGAGCCTGAAATTCAGAGTGAGAACATGGAACTTGAGCCTGATTTGGATAGCGTATTCCGCTACCTTGATCAGCCCGGAGATGCGATCCAGCATAGTCGTCCAATGGACATATCTGATACCAAAATTTTTGAAGAAGATGAATCCTTCGTGTTCCAAAGTGTTGTTTTTGACAGCCAGTCCAAAAAATTGATTATTGAAAAAAAAGATGTAAAAAATAAGAAAGGAAAATCTCGTTCAGAGGTTAACCTTGCGAAGATGCGACCGTCCCAAATCTGTCGACTTCACATAGCGACTGTAGATGCACTTGATGATTCCATTGGAGGCATTGAGGCCGAGAATGCCAGACTGAAGGACAGGGTCAAGGAATTAGAAGAGGCTTTGATTCCTATGCCATTGCTTTCCAATCCTTTGGAAATATCCATTCCTGCCATCCTTGCAGCCAAGTTAAAAGGATCCTCTAGCCTCCTCACATCTTGTAGAGGATATGTGGAGAATAATATCAAGAAAAGAATGGAACTGGTTACTCAGGCGTAGGAAACATCACAAACCATGACTTCCCTTGGAACGAGGGCACATAATTTGCTCAAACATTTGCAGGCATAGTTAAAAGTTGAAGAATATTTATATTTAAACACGATCCTTCCTTTTGGCACCATTGTCAACAACATGACATAAACAAGAAGAAGACAACAAGATCTCCCATCCAAAAACCAGATCGGTCAATTAAATGCACGCTGGAAAGAAAAAGTGAAGAACCTGCATCTCATTGTTCAGTCATGTGAACAAGCCATATCAAAGAAAGAAAAATTATTCACAAAGTTGTCCAGAATAAACTTATCCGGAAGGACCAACGACTTCCAAGACCCCAACTTAATCGTTAACTCCTTGCCCTTAACTAAGAAAGACTTCGATAAACATGTTGATATTTTTAAGGCGTTGTCTTTGGAAAAGTTTTACAACATCCTTGAATATGGTCAAGATGACGTCGACGACTGGCTAGTCGACTATTCAATACAAAATGAGGAAATTGATCAGGCTCTGCGTAATCTTTCTATCAACTTCAAGGAATTACAAAAGGAAATTTTCAACATAAAAATCTAGAATGAGATCAATGTCGCCCCAATGAGAAGCTACATTGAAGAATGGCTCGAAAGGGAATTGAAGCAGGTCGTCGTCGAAAGACAACAAGCAGTTGCCACGATTCCAGCAGTCATCGACGACATCAATGAAAATGCATCAACAAGCAAATAGAAAAAGGGGTCATATGTACCATCACTGTAAGTCTATTGATCACATCCTTCTTTGTTGATCAACCCAGTTATTCCACTTTTTAAAATAGAAATGTTTAGCCAAAGACTGATACCTTCCAATTTATTCTTTTCAGGTATTACACTCTATCGTCGCCCACTTCTTCTTTCTATAATCCTATTTCTTGTACGTATTTCTCTTATGGTCCGCGGGAACCCCAATCCTAGTCTATATGACAAACACATTGAAATTTCCAGGAATATGTAACAAACAATACTGTTTTTTGATATATTTCAAATAAAACTGTTTTTTTATCTCCTTTTATATTTATCTCCTCATACATTTTTATCTTCCACCAGTCTATATGAAAAATGCATTTAAATTTCCAGGAATATGTAACTTTTTTGATATATTTCAAATTAAATTGTTTTTTTATCTCCTTTTATATTTATGTCGTCATAACAAAATTTTTCAACATAGTAAAATAGATTATATACTTTCAAAAAATAGATGGGACTCTAGAGGCCACATGTCATTTACTACATGGATACCACCTATGCTTCATGCTTCTTGCCACATCTCTGCTGCAATTTCCATCTACCTCCTCTACTTTTTCCTATCCCAATTCAACCCAGAAGGGACTACACTGCCACACAACACTTGTTATTATTAGGATACCATGTATGTTTGGATTTCTTCCCAGAGAGAATTTATTTCCTAATTACGTCTTTAAGGGAGAGACTTTCTACCAATTTTGTTGTCTGTTCGGGGACTCTTATGGCTTTCCAACTGTCCATTGTGAAATCCTAACACAAAGAGCCACGTCCATAACCACATATCAGTGCCTAATATAACATTATAGAATATTTTGTTTATTTTTTTTTTAAATATATTATTTCATGAGTAGCATTGTAATTGTATATTAATCATTTCCATGCATAAAGGAAAATAGGAGAAGTGATTTTTTTGCAAAGTATTTAGGTTAAAGTATGATTGATAGATATTTATTAGCAAATATTTGATAGAATTTCATTGCATGTATAGAAGTATGAACCAAGTCGAATAGTTCATGTGTATAAGTATGGAACAAGTCGAATAGTTCATGTATAGAAGTATGGGCCAAGTCGAACATTGCATGTATAGAAGTATGATTATAACATAGAAGAATATAGAAGCTAAGTGACAAAGAACATAAGAGTTCTTCTTCTTTTTTTCGTGGGGAGACATAAGCAATATCCTTCATTTTTTCATAGCACTCAAAGGAGAATGATGATGCTATTAGCATTCCTTCTATAGTAGTAGTGCGTGACATTGCTATGAAGGTCGAGCCTTGACGTTCAATGTTTCCAATGTCAATGGTAGACCTTGTTAAGGTCATTCCTTCAGATTTGTGTATAGTTAATGCCCAGGCCATCTTAAGGGGTGGAATTGCTACATGATTTGGATGGGTTTGGTCCCATGGAGGGCCAATGTATTTATCAAATGCCACAACAACATATGTTGGAAAATTTGGAGGATTACTTCCTAGTGTATATACAATTCTACTCCGAGAGCACCATTGACTAAGCTTGCCTGGACCCATAAATTGCAGGATAACATAACTCGTTGTCCTATACATAACAAGACATGTTTTTTCAGTTGGTCATCGTCTTGTTGGTGTGCTTTTGAAGCATAAAGTAATTTTGCAGCACTTCGTGTGATTGGCATATTCAAGGATTGAAGCATGAACTTGTTATGGTTGTCCACAAGAATGTTTGTTGCAAAGAGGTGAATTGAAGTGACAAAACTTTGGTGTTCTTCAATGGATAAGAATCTTTCAGTCTTATACTGAAGGAGGTTCCAATCATCAATTGTTGATGTAGCATTGTGAATGTTAGTTAACAACTGGCGAAAGCAAGAATGGGTCCCAGAGATGCCTTGTTGTCTGAATATTGTTTCCAACTTGATTACAGTGGTAAAGGTTGTCCGTAAGCTCCTCCCTAGAGTTGCTCCTGCATAAAGAGGTTTTTCCATTACTAGTGATAATTGACCCAAGTTACCCACAAGAATTATTGAGCAGTAACCGAATGAGCAGTAGTTTCTTTCTGGAAATGCCTCACGCAAGCGACTTTCTCTTCTTGGAACATTGTAAGGGATTCACAATATAACGACCTCATGTCCTTGATGGAATCCCGAATCTTGGGTGTATAGTGGTTGGGCAGCTGAATTTTAATGATAACAAATTGAAAAAGATCAAAATAACAAAATGTCTATCCTTTTGTATAACATATTAATCTTAAAAATATATAATAATTAAATAAATTCATAATATAATAATTAACTATTCATATTCATATGTATTATATAAAAGAAAATATAAAATAACTTAATATTACTAAAATATTTAAAAATATAAAATAGTTTAATATCACTCAAATATTTATGTTTTGTTACTTATAATAAAGCTACAACCATAATTTGAGTACAGAATAAATGAGGTATATTTTCCAAGATAACAGATCGGTCTAGAATAGAGCAGCTAAGTTGGGATGACTTTATCTATTGAGAATATCAAAGACAACGTTAAAAATAAATTTTCTAAACAATTTAGATATTTTTGGGTCGAGAAACTTGCTCAATCATTTTTTGGGCTGTCTTTTAATTGTGTACTAACAAATCATTCAATTCAGTTGAGAATCTAGAGGGCCCCAAGTTGTTATTTTCGGAACTGAAGATATTCATCCAGGTGGATTTATAGTTTTCATTAGTCGAGCTAGATGCAGAAAAAACAGTAGGTTATTCTAACGTTTTTTCCCAAAATAAGGATTTATTTTCCTTCTAATAAGGTATCGATTAAGGGTTGTTCGGTATCGCTTTTACTTGC
>ML811925.1:89076-105449 GCA_009831015.1 Picea engelmannii
AAGAAAATGTCAACTTTACTTTTTTCAAAGCGCAAATTCCTTTGATTATCAGAATTCTCTTCAATGGTGCTCCTATGCATGGAAAATTTTAGAGTTAGGGTTAAAGGTTTATGATCAGAGTCAGGCTCATGGTCATTTAAAAGTTCAAAAGTTGTTATTTGGTTGGAAAGGAGGATATCAGATATCACATAATCTACAACACTACTACCTAGCCCATGAATACAAGTCATATGGTTGGAGTTTGGCCACTTCATTACTTCATTGCAAATTATTAGGTCTTGAGAGCTACATAGATTAACCAACTCAGTACCAAACAAATTCTCAATTAGGTCTTCAAAGCTTCTTTTGTAGCTATTATATAAAAGAATGGATTATGGTTGGAGTGATTACTTAAAAGAGTAGTTTGTTTAGTTGCAATCCTAGCATTAAATTCTCCTAACAGGAGGATATTACCTTCATTTTTCAAATTATAAATATCTTGTTCTAAATTATTATAGGGACAATTTTTATCTAGATTATTTTTCTTATAAAAAGTAGAATTAATAGGTGCAAAATAACAAATTGCTATATACATCTTCTTAGCATTGGTGTCTGAAATTTCTATCCAAATGTATTGATTAAGAGGGTAAATCTTATGAAGTTGAATGTGAGGAGAAATTCTTTTTGTAATATAACAAGCTATGCCTCCTATCCCTCTACGGTGGGATTTTTTGTTCCATGCCGACCACAAGACACATCCTTCCATGTTAGGGACCTTAGACTCCTCATGCTCCCAAGTTTCAACTAGACAGATAATATCAATATCACTCGGGATCCAACTTATCATAGGACCTTTGTGCCATGGAAAGCTGCGACAATTCCAAAAAAGGATCCCAAGTGTCCCAAATTCCTATTTATTATTATCCTTCTGGTCTCTATCCCTAACAATAGCTTTTCAATTTCTAATTATTGCTCATTTTCCTTCTTTCCTGGCTTCTTTTACCTTTTGAACTTCCTTCCTTAATTCAACTTGGTCTTCGGGAATGAGGTCTTCATTTATAAATATTCCTGACCCTTTTAAGCTTGGAATTTACTAAGTATGCTATATTATGTTATAAATTAAAATAACAAAAAAAACTATTTAAATTAATAATAAATTCAAATATTTATCTTCACAATAATAAATGAAAATAACAAAATAAAGTAATGTTTAAATTAATAATAAATAATAAATAAAAATAATATACTTATCAAATATTTTTAAAAATTTAATTTCGCTTTGCATTATTTAAAAACAAATAAATTAATGTTTAAATTAAAAATAAATACAAATAAAAATAATATACTTATCAAATTGTTTAAAAAATCTAAATTCACTTTGTATTATTTAACTAGTAATAAATACAATAAGATGTACAAAGTTTAAATTTGGATTTAACATTATTTAAAAATTAATTAGGCATTGCCAATAAATTAATTTGATATTTAACTTTTAAAACACTAAAATTTTAAAATAATATATAAAGAGATTAAAACTTTTTTCTTTTTATAAGGTGATTCTTATGTAAAATATATTAAATAACAATCCATTATATTAGGATAAAGTCATAAAATGAGGAGAAAACATTAAAAATAACCCTGCCCTATCCAACTCTCATGTATCAAACTGTTGAGGGGTCTTAAATCCCTTTAACTCAATAGTGGGAACCAAACCCACCACCAAGGCCCAATTAGACTCTACAACGTTTAATGGTGGAATGGTTCTTTAGATCTTGTGATCCGACCAATTAATCGATGGGATTTACGTAGTGATTGACATGATTTTTTCTAGTGAAAGATCCTCCTTCAATTCAAAAGTTCTTTTTTTTGGTATTTTCTCTTATAGGTGGGTCCGATACAAGATAAAAGATGGTATAAACCAACCGGGTAACAAATTGGGAAAGATTAACTACTGGAGAAGGATGAGCTTGGGATAACCCACGTGCTCAAACATGTAGACAATGATTCTTACACCTACAACACGCCTAGTACTAATACATTAACCTGATGGTGTTCCAATTATTGATTGAGATACAATTATCAGAAGAGAACATACATGCGATAAACGATGGCAAGACAAATAGTTTCCTTAACTCTAATCATCAACCACATATTAACACAAGAACTCATAAAAATATTGAATGAGATAACTTATCAATAGATTCAGAGGCTCTCACTCATTACAACATCCATTCATGAGATAAAATAAGAAATAATTCTTCTTCAGATCCATTCACACACGCCTTTGATGAAAAACAAAAAAAAACTTTGTCTCAAGTCCTGAACAGGACTTCTCAATCAAGGTAGCTCCGAAATAGTTCTTTACAATCCAAAAATGAGGGTCTTTGCCAAAACCATCGACCATGAAAACATTCAAAGACCCCCTATTTAACAGAGTTGCAGAGGTTCTCATCCTTAGGGGACTGAGATCTAATTTTAGGTAACTGTTCGTAAAACAAATTATTAACTTTGACTATGACACTAGAATTAATTATTAAGAGTGGTTCTTATCACACATAGAAGACCACTCTTGTATCTAATCTAAGAAAATGCTGGAATTAATCAATTGAAAACCACTATTGTCTATGAGACAGAATTGATACATGCATTGGAGGAACTGAATCGACAGAAAATAGGCCTCGGAGTGACAGAGCAGAGCTCTGTGTTGAGTAATGGCATGAATGAAAGTTGTTGAAGGCCACTGGAGACAACTAGCTGCATGAGCAGATTTCTGCTTGAGGAAGAGGGAGTCTGCTGAAGTGTTCTGGAACCAATTTGCGTCAACCTATGACTAAGACTTAACTCTCTGTCTGTATCTGATCGGAAGCTAAACACACTCTGTCTCGACTGTAACTGACCCTTCTCCTTGATTTTAATGTGATGAACTGGTTGTGAACAGGAAGACGTGGTGGCGGGCATCCAATAAGAAGATAGGACGCATGAAGGTGGATGACGTGGATGTAGATGAAGTGGAGGGGAGTGGAAGTGACAAGCATGAGTGGAGGACAGATGGTGCACAGTGAGAGGGGTGGTATAGAGAGGCAATCCAACAATATCATGTAGGGGAAGGTAGGTGGTAAGTGGATTAGAGAGGGGTGGGTCCGAAATCTTGAGGAGCCGCCACATTAGGTAGGGCCCTGCGGTGGGGAAACTACTTTCCCAGACCCCCCCACCATTAAAAGTAGAAAAGTTGGGGGGGGGGGGTACGGGATGCAATAAGAACCGTTGATCTGGATAAAAGGGATGTCACCGAGGTGAACAACACGGGAGTTAGGCGGAGAACAATTGGCTAAAGTTGAGCGATAATAGGAGTGTGAGTGGAGGTGATGCAGTAACGTGGAGGTGACATGGTGGCGTGGTGTCATATAAGTATGTGATTGCGGAATTTTTCGAGGGTGGTTTAGGTCTAAACTGCTTTTGGGCCCGTAATCCTCCATAAGCTGCCACGTACCCTTCCAAAAATACCATGGTTCCAATTGCAGGACCACTCTAGAAAATTAGCGTCCGGGTAGTTTACGTCCCTGCAATGGATTATGGTTGTCGATCTAATTACAATATGTGATCTGAGTGATATTCCTTCCTTACTTGTTGCACATATCAACGGTGCTGGTTGATTTGAGATCAATGATCCACGATCACTTCAGGAGTTCGGGATTCAGAAGTTTCAATGCATAGTTCTTACCATCCTTCGGAGTATCGTACTTCCGAAGTGAGCGATCTGTCTCCACGTGGCCTCTAGATCTGGACGATCTAGATGCACTTCAGGAATTCCGGCTTCGGGAGTTTGTAAATGTTGTGCTCGGAAATCTCCTAGAGGAAAATCATCGAAGTGAATGTTTTGCCTCCACATTTCCTTGTTGATGGATGGTCGAGATGTGATTGCCGAAGTTGTTGAGGGTGGTTTGGGTCCACAATGCCTTTGGGCCTGTAATCCCCCACAAGCTGCCACATACCCTTCCAACAATACTATGGTTCCAATTGTGGGACCTCTTTGGAAAATTAACGTTATAGAAGTTTACGTCCCTGTAATGTAGTGTGGTCGTCGATTGTGTCACAATCTGTGATCTTGGTGATATTCATTCCATACCTGTTGCAAGGATCAATGTTGTTGGTTTATTTGAGATCAATGGTCCATAATTAATTCAGGAGTTCGAGCTTCGGGACTTTGTAATGCAAATTTCTTACCATCCTACGGATTGTCGTATTTTTGAAGTGAGAGATCTGCCTCCATGTGGCCTTTGGCTCTGGACGGTCTAGATTCACTTCAGGATTTCTAGATTCAGGAGTTTTCATCTCTTTGCTCGGGCAAGCCTCTGAAGCGACGTATATCGATGGATGGTCCAGATTCACTTCAGGACTTCGGGTGTTCAGGCTTCCAGATTTTATGAATGTTGTTCTTGGAAATCTCCCGGAGTGGTATGGGCCCAAAGTGACGTGGTGGTGTGATGTCATATGATGTCACGACTACTGATGTGTCATGGAAATAAGGGTGACATGTGTCATGTGGAAATGGGCGAATGACACAACCAAATGACCTAGCATGAGTGTCACATGTCATGACTGATGAGTGTTCCACATGCTTCGACACTTTGGGCTTCGGGAGTTTTGGAATGTGAGGCATGAAGTTCTCCCAAAGTAGTACGGGCCCAAAGTGACGTGGAAGTCTCTCGTTACTTGGAGTCTTCAGCAGTTCAGAACATTGGTTCTTTGGGTCTTCAGGACTTTGGCTCTTCGGGTCTTCGGGACTTCCACTCTTCGGGACTTTGGGTAATTATTTCTCTTCGAGTAATTCTTGATGTTAAACCCCACACAATTTAGGCACTCCGAATGCACGAAAATCATCGATTTGATTGGCCTGATGGATCTCTACCGTTGAAAGTCAACTTGTCTATTCTCACAATCTGAGTCTGAAATTGATCGCTCTGGATTGCTACGTCTGTCCACGGGCGTTTCCTGTGCATACAAAAAAGGATTGTCCAACCTGCGGTGAGATCAAGCAATGGAAAACATGATGACAAGCATTCCGAACCAAATACGACATGTACTTATCCTTCAAGAAACAATAACAAAAGAAACGTGCAAAGACTCAATCAAGAAAGAAATGGATAAGAACCAAGTCACTCAGTAATGGGAAACTGACTCAAGTGGTACCCAAAAAAGCAAAAATTTGGCAGAGGCTTTTTAGGGTGTGTTGAGTGCTCAACAAATGGCGACTTATTGGGTGAAAGTAGAATCTTTGTTCTTACCTCGGGCTCAACTAATGCAAAAGCTAGTTAAGAACTTGACTGCTTTTTTATCGGAGCCTCTTTTATCCTTACATTTGAAATTCCCCAGTTGATGCATCCGGGCTTGCCTGTGGATTTTTTCAACCTTTATTCCACCTTCATTTCCTGTAACCCTGACTAATGCCCCTTTTGAAAAGAGTCGAGTAAATCATTCACTAGCCCCAAGACCTTTAGTTATCCTTATTTACTTGCTATGGTGTTGCTCCACTGCCAACAAGAGTCCATAGCCCCAAGGGATTCACCCCGATGTCACATACCTTGCTCCGCTACCAGCGAGCATCCATAGCCCCGAAAAAGTTATCTGCATACCCTCTCCTACTGTGCACTCATTTGATATGGTTGATTTTATTTCAGAAGAATTCCCTGAGCGAGTGGGAGAGGAGGACGTCTGTTATTTGCAAAATGAGATGGTTAAGGTGATTTTTTTGCTAGCTCTGTCTTTGAGGTACACACAGTCCTTTCCATCTTACCATATTTCCCTTAAGGTTTTACCATACCACCAGGCAAACACTTCGTCATTTTCCCAAGGTTTTTCACCTACAGGTTAGATAGAACACTCTTTAAAACAACCGCAGATCTCCCAATGCTTCTTGTGTTGTGTGTGAGCGATGAGTCAGGAACAAAGTTTGTCATATCGCATGGATTGAGGTCAACCATTATCTTGCTAAACACAATCTTCAAAAGTACAGAAGTACTATAGAAATAAACAAAAACAAATGTGCATTCCGCAGTCGAAACAAAACATCGAGAAAATACGCAATTTTTTTTTTTTAATCAAAATATTGTTTTAGGGCTTGTCCATTCACCGGGAGGGCGTCAGGTTCTCCCCTCAAATTCTGCAACCGATGCGTGCCTATCCCAATTTTATCGACTACATGAAAAGGTTCGAGCCATAGATTCTGAAACTTAGAATGTTTTCCTTTCGGCTCATTTGCTCTGTCCCATTTTAGGACTAAGTCTCCCACTTCAAAATTCTTCTCTTTAGCCTTATTCTTATCAAACCACCTTTTAACTATCTGTTGATGAGCTATGAACTTTGATTTTTATTTCTTCCTTTCTTCTTCCAGCATGAGGAGGGTATCAATTCTTTGTTGTATGACTGATGAGGGTTGTCCTCTAGAATCCTGAGCAAATTGAAGAGATGGAAGATATAACCCGTTTGGGAGGATGGCTTCATGTACGTATACCAGAAAGTATGGGGAATTTCCTATGGCTTCCTTGGGTGTTACTCTATCATCCCATAAGGAATTATGGAGTGAACTGTGCCAATTCCTCTGGTTGTATGCAACTATTTTCTTTAATATCCTCACTAGGTTCTTATTGGTTGATTCTGCCACTCCGTTCCCCCATGGATAATAGTTTGCGGAGTATATGATTATGATTCCTTTGTCTAGAGAAAACTCTATTAATAAGGTGGAATAAAAGTAAGACACATTATCAAAGACAATGATGGAAGGCATCCCGAACCTGGTGATCAACTGTTGCTCTATGAATTGGATCACCACCTTTTCGTTCACATGAGTTAGAGAGATGGCCTCTTCCCATTTCGTGAAATATTTTTTGGGAGTAAATATGTATCTATGTTGCTTTGAGGAACTTAGTGTAATTTATCCTATGATATCTAACCCCCATTGCTCGAATGGCCTGGAGACAACCACAGGTTGGAGTGGGACATCTGCTCTCTTTTCCCTCCCCACACTTATTTGACACGTCTTACAGTTCCTAGAGTATGTGTGAGTGTCCTTGAATAGAGTAGGCCAATAATAGCCAACTCTCAACATTTTATGATCAATGGTGTTTCCTGTGAAACTTCCACCTACAGGACCATCATGGAGCTCCTTCATAGCTTTGTCTGCATCTTCACATTTGAGACATCTTAAAAGTACCCCATCATAATTAAAACTGAAGAGCACTGAATTTATGAGGCCATGTTGTGTTGATTTTAACCCGAGGGATCTCCTTTCCCTAGGATTTAGGTTTTCTGGGCAAGTTCCATGATGTAGGAGATAAGTCAGTTTCTCGTACCAAGACTCTTGCCCTGAGGAGACTTATGAAGCTTCACCAAACCATAAGGCCAATTCATTCTCCCATTCATGATCTTCATTTACTTGGTTGTGGGCTTCAATTGCCAGTTTTCATAACCCTTGTCCCTTAACCAATTTAGCAGGTTTTATATCTAGATCAAATTCTTGGATTACTGCCATCCAGACTGCAGGGTGAGGCACTATGACTTTGGTATGATTCTTTAGGATGTAATATCTGAAGTGTTTTAGTGCCTTGTATACTGCATAAGCCTACTTGTCTATAACAGGGTAATTTAGTTCAGCCCCTTGGAGATTAGTGCTCATAAATGATACTTGGGCCTCGTTGTTGTCATCATCCTTCTGAGTCAGTACTGAAGCTAACGATTGGTCGGAGGGAAAAGTATAAAGGAAAAAATCTCTGCTAAAGTTGGGACTTTACGGCACTCGAGCCTGAGATATTGCAGTCTTAATATTGTTGAAAGAACTTTTTGTTCGTCATCCCACTTAAATTCAACATCTTTGTGGATCATTTTTTGTAAGGGTTTGATGGTTTTAGCGAAATCGGGAGTGAACTTCCTCACAAAATTGATCTTCCCAAAGAAGGATTTCATAGACTTTTTGTTGTGGGGTAAGGGAAGTTGGGTTATCGCCTTAATTCATTCTGGGTCTATGTGAATCCCTACTTGAGATATAATATGACCTATTAGTCTCCCTTCCTCGACATCGAAGATAGTTTTCTTAGGGTTTAAAGATATATCATATTTCCTACACCTTTCAAAAATCAAGGTTAACTGTTGGATGTGATCTTCTCTGTTCTTTGAATACACAGTCACATCATCCAAATAGACTACTACACACTTGTTGATTAGTCCCCAAAATGCTACATCCATGGCCCTTTGCAAGGTCTCCCTTGCATTGATTAGCCCAAAGGGCATACGTTTATAAGTGAAGGTTCCCCACTTGGTCTGGAAGGTAGTCTTCAAACGGTCTTCCTATGAAACTAGAACTTGGTTGTAACCTGAAAAACCATCCAGCAGGGAGAAAATCTCAGAGCCATACACAGTATACAAGAGTTTCTCCATTGGTGGGACTGGGTAGTTGTCCTTTTCTGAAGCTCTATTGAGGTTTCTGAAATCTACACACAGGCGGATCTCTCTGGACTTTTTCTTGATAGGAACCAAATTTGCTACCCAAGAAGAATGTCTAACTTGAAAGATAATTTTATCATCTAGAAACTTCTTTAACTCCTGACACATGAGGGGGTCCATGGATGGGTGGTACTTTTGGAGCTTATGTTGGAAGGGTTTTACTTTGGGTTTTAACGAGATTGTGTGCTGAATGATACGAATATCATAAGTCTTCAAATCTTGATAGGACCATGCAAATACATCTTGATATTTACTGAAAATTTTGAGATAGGAATTCTTTCTTCTTTAGACACTATCTTGCCTAGATTTATATTCTTGGGGTTTTTCAGGGTTCCCAGATTTATAGTTTCGTGCATGGGACATGAACTCCTCGTCTTTGTGTTAGTTGACCCTTTGAATCTTTCTCTTAAGTCAAAAAGGTTTTCTAAATTAGCTACCCCTTTCGGTATCATGTGGGACCTTGGTTTGTTGGTCGATTGATTTGTATGAGGATCGGATTTTGCTAATTTCTCATGAAATACTTCATCGTCAATAGCCAAGTCTTTAAAATTATCCTGATTGGTCAAAAATTATATGATATGTTCGTCTCCTTCAAAGACCTTCCAATTAGAAATATTATTGGGCACTGATGGTTTGTAGAGTAGCTCCATAGTAAACCGAGAGGCTTCATAGTATTCTAGAGGTGATAGTATTGAGGCATCGGTGGCCACATAATCAACAAGAGTGTTCTTTGTTCTGGGGATCGCTGTAATGTTAAAGCCTTCAAAATGTTCTATTAATTTGTGCACTTACTGTTGGTAATTCCTCAGGTGGGGAGAGTTACAATGTATAATGTTCCTTACTTGTCTAACGATGATTTCAAAATCTCCAAAAACCTTCAATTCACTAACGTTTAATTCTATGGCCTTCTTTGGCCCTTGTACTAGAGCGTCATACTCAACGATGTTGTTTGTGCATTCAAATTCTAGTCTACAGGACATGAAATTCCGTTTACCTTTTGGATCAATGAGGATGCACCCCGCCCCCAACCCTTCTTGTGATTTAGATCCATCAAAGTATAAGGTCCAAATTGGTGAGAAAAAGTTATCAGTTTCCCTTTTCCTACCACTTTCCTCCTTTCCTCCTATTTGTTCTGTGATTTCTAACACGGGTCCTTGATAGAAGAGGGTTTCCTCTGTCATTGTTAGCAAGTTTTCTCTGTCATTGTTAGCAAGTTTTCTTGAAAAATCATTTCAGAGTTTTGAGTAAGAGGGACATCAGATGAGAGGGGGGAGAAATTCCTAAAATCAGTGTCACAGGAGTAATTTTCTAGCATGGGAAAATCTGTCGATGAGGGCTCATTAAGGGTTTCTAGGTCGGTGATGATGTGTTTTAGATATATTTCCCTATCAATTCTGATCATATTCATGTGTCCCTTTAATGACATCCAAAGGTGAGCCCAGTCTTTACTAAAGTATCTATTTAACTTCTCATACCAATCTCGACTCAATAACAATCCATAAGTTTTGGGTATCTCTACTACAATGATGTCAATTACTTGCACAAATTTAGGGTGTGTCATTATTCTGATCATTACATCTTTGAGATCTCCCATAACCTTCACTTGGGTTCTATCTAGTTGTATCACATGTTTGTCACTTTTGAGAGGGACTTCATTTATTTTCTTTCATATAGACAAAGGCATAACATTAGAGGATTCTCCCGAGTCAACCAAACAATTATGGAGGTTTATGTTGAAGACTTCAAATGTCAAAAGGAACTGTGGGGAAAAAGGTTTTCCCTTCTTATCTTCAGAGCAGGCATTCATAGTTGGTTTATTCCTTAGATCTGAGGGGGATGTATTTTCCCCTTGATCAGTGCTTGTTGTAGGATTTTCTACTGATTTCAATGCTTGTAACAAAAATTCCTTTTGTTCAGGGATTCTACACATGTCCATGACCAGTATGTTTGCCTTCAACTTTTTCAACTCTTCTACTATGTTGTAATATAGCTTGGGTGATTCTTGTGTATGGATGTTTATAGGATTTATTTGGGGAAAAAAGGTGCTTTCGGGTGATCGGGAGTTGGTTTTCCCTCTGAAGTTTGGGCCATAGTAAGGTCGTTTGAGACAGGTTGACCCTTACTTTGTGTTTGCACAACCAAGACTTCTGTGGGTGGTTCTTGAAATTCAAGTAGGTCATCGGAAGGCATTGGTAGGTCAGGGTCCCATATTAACATGGTTGTTTCTTCTGGTGGATCAACTTCTTCCTAGTCATCCATATTCATAACTGAGACACTTGATTGTTTGGTTAAGGAAACCTCATCTAGAAACCGGTTGGCCATCAAATTCATGGCATGCACCCATTGTGGGCAGTCTCTTTCAGAGTGTTTTTCTTGGTGATAGGTACATAAAGAGTTAGATGATACAATTCCCAAATCGATGTTTAAGTTGGCTAGGGGGGTTTCAATTGCTTTCAAAGGTGGATTTCTTTTAAAAAAGGGTTTATAGGGCCTCTGGCCTTGGTTTCCTTCTCCTGCACTTCTTTTCATGTCTATGATTTTGTTGAAAATTTATTAACCATACGTTGTAGGTATTCTATGTCTCCACTTCCTTTTTCAGGACCTTGTTTTGTTTGTTTTCCTGGGGGTCTAGTCAATAAGAGTCCTCTCCTGGGAGGAGGTTGAACTTCATTCTTAACTAGTGATACCTGACCTTCTTTACATCCCTTCATTTGAAATTATATTGTTTTTGCTTCTTCAAAATTCTCAGCTAAGGTTGCTTTGGCAACCCTCTTCACAAACATGGAAATAGAAGCTCAGAGAGCATTAGCATATACTTCAATTTGCAACTCCCAAGTAGGTTTAGCTTCAGGTTGAATTTTTTTTAGTATAGTGGTGAACCGTTGGTTAAAGTCTTTAACCTTCTTCTTTGAACTCATGGTGGCGGTGAACAACTTGGCCATCAAAGCTCCTGTAGTGGTTTCTTCCGCAAATTTATCTAGAAAATCCTTCTAAAACTTCATCCAACTAGTTATGGATCCTACAAGTAAGTTAAAATACCACGTGGAGGCTGAATTCTCAAAAGTATAGGAGAAATTCCTGCATACTATGTCTTCATGTTGGACATTCATCAGTCTGATAGCTAGTATGAATTTTTTGATATGGTCTTCAGAAAATCCTGAGGTTTCAGGGCCAAATTTAGGGAGTTACTTCTCTAGATGTCGGGGAAGGTTATGTACTCGTCCAGGGATGGCCAGAGCATCTCTGGACAACCAAGGTTGATTATTCTAAGGTGGGTTTTCCCTTTATTCATTATGATTGTTGTTATCTTCCATGTCCTCTGATCCCGAAACTGAGCGTTCAAATTTAAACCCTTCCTCATTGGAAAAATCATTGGGCTTGGGGAAGTTGTCGGCTGGTGTTTCAAGGATTAGATTAAGAGGATGTTCGATTTCAATGAGAGAAAAATCTATCAGGTCTTCTACTGTGTGCACAAAAACCTGGTCGGGGGACTCTACCACTGGTCTGCTTACTTGTTTTCTTTGAGGAAGTAATGGAGATAAGGGTAGTGAAACGATCTTTCAGGCATAATCTCTTGTGATTCTTCTGAATTGGTTCAACTCCTCGTGAGGAAGAGCATAAGGTATCTCAGGGAATAGATGTTCTTCCTATGGCCGGGGTGAGTTACTCGTTTTAGGAGTACTCAACGTGTGTGGGTTTTCTTGGGAATTACTAGCGGATGTTTTGAATCTACAGGCCATGTAAAAAAATTTGTAAAAAATATTGTCAACCATTCATCTTCAGACCCTCCTTCTAGCGCCAATTCTGTTGAGGGGTCCTAAATCCCTTTAAATCAAAAATAGGAACCAAACCCACCACCGAGGCCCAATTAGACTATGTAGCATTTAATGGTGGAATGGTTTTCCAGATCTTGCGATCCGACCAATTAATCAATGGGCTTTACGTAGTGATTTCCAAGATGTTTTCTAGTGAAAGCTCCTCCTTTAGTTTGAACGTTTTTTTTTTTGTATTTTATCTTATAGGTGGGTCTAATACAAGATAAAAGATGGTATAATCCAACCGGGTAACAAAGTGGGAAAGATTAACTACTGGAGAAGGCTGAGCTTGGGATAACCCACGTGCTCAAACATGCAGATAATGATTCTTACACCTACAACAAGACTATTACTAATACATTAACCTGATGGTGTTACAATTATTGACTGAGATACAATTATTGAAAGAGAACATACATGCGATAAACGATGGCAAGACAAATAGTTTCCTTCACTCTAATCATCAACCACATATTAACACAACGATTTACTTTTCATCATTAAAGACAAGAACTCATAAAAATATTGAATCAGATAACTCATAAACAGATTCATAGGCTCTCACTCATTACAAAATCCATTCATGAGATAAAATCAGAAACAATTCTTCTTCAGATCCATTCACACACGCCTTTGATGAAAAACAAAAAAAATATGTCTCAAGTCCTGAACAGGATTTCTCAATCAAGGTAGCTCCGAAATAGTTATTTACAATCCAAAAATGAGGGTCTTTTCCAAAACAATCGACCATGAAAACATTCAAAGACCCCCTATTTAACAGAGTTGCAGAGGTTCTCGTGCTTAGGGGACTGAGACCTAATTTTAGGTAAATGTTCGTAAAAAAAATTATTAACTTTGACTATGACTCTGGACTTAATCAACAAGAGTGGTTCTCATCACAGACAGAAGACCACTCTTGTATCTAATCTAAGAAAATGCTGGAATTAATCAATTGAAAACCACTACTGTCTCTGAGACAGAGCTGATGCATGTGCTAGATGAATTGACTCGACAGAAAATAAGCCTTGGAGTGACAGAGAAGAGCTCTATGTTGAGTAATGGCATGCCTATGAGCTATTGAAGGCCACTGGAGACAACTGGCTACATGAGAAGATTTCTGCTTGAGGAAGAGGGAGTTTGTTGAAGTGTTATGGAACCAACCTGCGTTGACCTATCACTAAGAATTAACTCTCTGTCTGTGTTTGACCTTTTGGAAACTAAACACACTTTGTATCGACTGTAACTGACCCTTCTCCTCGCTTTCACTATGATGAACTAGTTATGAACATGAAGACATGGAGGCGGATGTCCAATAGGAAGACAGGACGCATGAAGGTGGACGACGTTGATGTACATGAAGTGGAGGGGAGTGGAAGTGACAGGCCTGAGTGGAGGATAGATAGCGTGTGGTGAAAGGGGCGGTATTGAGAGGCAATCCGACAATATTCCAGAGGGGGAGGTAGGCGGTAAGCAGATTAGAGAGGGGGGGCCTGCAATCCTGAGGATCTGCCACGTTAGGTAGGGCCCACAGTGGGGAAACTACTTTCCTAGAACCCCCCCCAATGATAAAGGTAGAAAGGTCGAGGGGGTCTGGGATGCGATAAGAACCATTGATATGGAGGAAAGGGATGTTGCCGAGGCGATCAACGTGGGAGTTACACGGAGAATAAGTGGCTAAAGTTGAGCAATAGAGGGAGTGTGAGTGGAGGTGATGCAGTAACGTGGAGGTGACGTGGTGACGTGGTTTCATATAAACACGTAATTGCATAAGTTGTCGAGGGTTTTTTGGGTCCACACCGCTTTTAGGCCTGCAATTCCCCATTTTGTTGCCACATACCCTTCCAACAATACCATTGTTCCAATTGTGGGACCTCTCTAGAAAATTAACTTCCGGGTAGTTTACATCCCCGCAATGGATTATGGTCATCGATATGATTAAAATATGTGATCTGGGTGATATTCCTTCCTTACCTGCTGCACAGATCAACGATGCTGGTTGATTTGAGATTGATGGTCCGCAATCACTTCGGGAGTTCAGGCTTCAGAAGTTTCACTGCACAGTTATTACCATCCTTCGGAGTGTCGTACTTTCGAAGTGAGGGATATGCCTCCATGTGGCCTCTGGATCTGGACAATCCAGATGCACTTAAGGAGTTCAGGCTTTGGGAGTTTGTAAATGTTATGCTTGGAAATATCCTAGAGGAAAATCGCCGAAGTGAATGATCTGCCTCCACGTGTCCTTACTGATGGATGGTCAAGATGTGATTGCGAAAGTTGTCGAGGGTGATTTGGGTCCACACCACCTTTGGGCCTCCAATCCCCCACAAGTTTCCATGTACCCTTCCAACAATACCATGGTTCCAATTGCGAGACTGCTTTGGAAAATTAACGTTCAGGCAATTTATGTCCCCGTAATGCAGTGTGGTCATCGATCATGTCACAATCTATGATTCGGGTGATATTCCTTCCTTACCTGCTGCAAGGATCAATGACATTGGTTGATTTGAGATCAACGGTCCACAATTACTTCGGGAGTTCGAGCTTTGGGAATTTATAATGCAAATTTCTAACCATCCTCCAGAGTGTAGTATTTTCGAAGTGAGAGATCTGCCTCCATGTGGCCTCTGGCTCTGGACTGTCCAAATTCATTTTGGGAGTCTAGGCTTTGGGAGTTTTCATCTCTTTGATTGGGCAAGCCTCCGAAGTGGTGTATATCCGAAGTGGGGGATCTTTCACTGCATGTCCTCATTGATGGATGGTCCAGATTCACTTCGGGACTTTGGGTGTTCGGGCTTCAGGAGTTTATGAATGTCATGCTTGGAAATCTCCCAAAGTCATATGAGCCCAAAGTGACGTGGTGGCTTAATGTCATATGATGTCACAGATGTTGATGTGTCATGGAAAGAAGGGTGACACATGTCAGGTGGAAATGGTCAAATGACACAACCAAATGACCTGGAATGAGTGGCACGTGTCATGACTGATACGTGTGCCATGTGCTTCGGCACTTCGGGCTTCGGGAGTTTTGGACTGTGAGGCATGAAGTTCTCCCGAAGTACTATGGGCCCGAAGTGACGTGGAAGTCTCTCTTTACTTTGAATCTTCGACAGTTCAAAATTTTGACTCTTAGGCTCTTCGGGAATTCAAGTAATTCTTTCTCTTCAGGTAATTCTTGATGTTAAACCCCACGCGATTTCGACACTCTGAATGCAAGAAAACCATCGATTTGATTGGCTTGATGGATCTCTACCGTCAAAAGTCAACCTGTCTATTCCCACAATTCGAATCCGAAATTGACCACTCTGGATTGTTGTGTCTGTCCACGGGCGTTTCCTGTGCATACAAAAAAGGCTTGTCTGACCTGCAGTGAGCTCAATCAATGGAAAACATGATGACAAGCATTTCAAACCAAAACAACACGTACTTATCCTTCAAGAAACAATATAAATAGAAACGTGCAAAGCCTTAATCAAGAAAGAAACAGATAAGAACCAAGTCACTCAATAATGGGAAACTGAATCAAGTGGTACCCAAAAAAGAAAAAAATTGGCAGAGGATTTTTAGGGTGTGTTGAGTGCTCAACACAAACCACAATCCATCATCTACCACTTCATTATAAGGTCTTGCAAACTACCATTTCCCTCATCCACTTATCCTCTTACCATTTGTGGTCCAAATGAATTCAAGCCTTGGTTTGTAGCATCTTGTTTATGTAACCATGGTTGAACCTGCAGACTCTCTTTTCACTTGGAAGCCTTCAATATTGGAATTTATGTACCAAGGTTCTAAGTTTTAAGAGGGTTTAAAAATGGAGAAATCCAACTCTTTCTAAGAGAACATTGTGGAGGGAGGGGCCAAGGTGGGTCGAAAGATGAGCTCCAGAATGAGTAGAATGACTAGAAAAACAAATCTGATTTTACAAGTGCAGAGATAGGCCGACGAGATCTTGGAGGAGGCTACTTCCAAGAACCCGACTAGGTTGGAAATTTGAGGCTCTATGATATGCTCAATAGTGGGAAACTCAACAATTAGGATGTTGTTATGGGAATTAAGAATTGGATCACTGTGAAACACCCCATTGTT
>ML811925.1:116437-132260 GCA_009831015.1 Picea engelmannii
AACCTAGAACCGACTATGATTTGGATTTTGAGCTTGAGCACTGGGTAATGGAAACCCTTTGTACTGTGTTCCCATGTTGTCAATAACCACAATGCCCGAATGTTCACTCTGTATTCTCCATGAAATTGAGCGTTCAATTGGGCGTTATGTGTGTTTGATCTCTCATGATGACTCGATTGGGCTTGCACACCGTTGTTGATGGTATTGTGGACATGTTTCAACCAGAAGCAATCTTTCACCTTCATGATGAATGCCAATTATCAGAGCAGATGGCAATGACTTCTGTTTAAAAAAAGCTAATTCTTTGAGAATAGATGGCAGTTATCTCTGTTGATAAGACAAATTGTCTCCAGCCAGGATAAATCCTCCTTGTTGTGGCTTGGTGTGGTGCTAGTCTTTGGCTTGACTTGTGCGTTGCTTGTTTGAAGATTGCATGAACCAGCTCCAAGGCTTCTGTAACTAGCACCCTCAGGTTCCGAATTTGCCACCTGCAATCTGTTAGTGTATAACATTCCTCTGAGCAAATACCTGCGCCTAAATTTAGCAAAATCAGACAGGTATAATATAATCATCATTGAGATTTGGGCGATTTTAAAATGGGACCTTCGTGGGTACAAAACAATCAGATTATGAAACAGTTTGAATCAGTAAATGATTCCAAGTTATTGTGGACACATGCGAACTCTCAAACCACGATTCGTGTCATCATAATGAAATATGGATGACAGGCCCGTATCAAGGCATGATAATTTTGGCGCTATGGGAATAGCCTTATTCCTGTAGCGTTATTAATGACTTAGCAAAATTTGAATTTATGAAGTTCAAACAGGCATGTAAGGTGACACCTCATTTAAAACCATGTCTTTCAATTTCAAACTTGAATAAAATATTCAAAAACTGAAATGCAAACCATAAGACACTAAAAACAAAGATTGAAATCAATTGGAAACATAAATTGAAGTGTGGGTAAGAAAGGTTTAGAATAAGGGTTTCTCACTAAACCAAGACCAAATTAGAGACTAACAATTGGTAAGAGGATAAGTGGACAAGGGCAATGGTAGTTTGCAAGACCTTATAATGAAGTGGTAGATGATGGCTTGTGGTTTGGTAGATGGGAGTTGGATAGGGGAAGGGTTATTTTTAATGTTTTCTCCTCGTTTTATGACTTTCCCCTAATAAAATGGATTTTTATTTAACATATTTTACATAAGAATCACCTTATGAAAAGAAAAATGTAAAAGAAAAAACTTTTAATATCTTCATATATATTATTTTAAAATTTTAGTGTTTTAAAAGTTAAATATCAAATTAATTTATTGGCAATGCCTAATTAATTTTTAAATAATGTTAAATCCAAATTTAAACGCACATCTTACTATTTAGGACTTAAATAATGAAAAGTGAATTTATATTTTTTAAACAATTTGATAAGTACATTATTTTTATTTTTATTTATTATTAATTTAAACATTACTGTATTTTGTTCTTAAATAATGCAAAGTGAATTTAGATTTTTTAAACAATTTGATAACTATATTATTTTTATTTTTATTTATTATTAATTTAAACATTAATTTATTTTGTTATTTTCGTTTATTATTGTGAAGATAAATATTTGTATTTATTATTAATTTAAATATTTTTTTGTTATTTTAATTTATTATTAAGATAAACCAGTTACCAACCTATGTGTAATAATTATACTTAATTTTTATAAATATCTTTAAAACTAAAATTATATATATTTACCCACACCAAGTGTTTTATGAACTTAATGTTAACATGTTATTTAATATTATATCATGCAAATGTAAACTAATGCATGTGTTAATATTCATTGAAAACATCCTGCAGGGGTGTAGATCGATTGGCAAGTGCCGTATAAATGGAAGGAAATGTAAAAAGGAGGTCTCATATTCGATTCTCACCCCAATTTATCTGGAGACGTGCCTGGCGGCGATGCAATTCTCCCTAGGGGTTATAAAGAAGTTGATGGGATTCGACCCCGTGTCACGCGAGTACGATACTGCCATCATTATTGATTCCCCTAGTTACAAAAAAAAAAATCATGGAAAACAACTTTTCTCAATTCTAAAATGCCCATGCATTATGAAATCCATGGTCCATGGAATATACATTTATCATATCCTATCGGTGAGAGACTAACATCTCATTTATTGTGAATTTTTTAGCGTTACACGAAATATATGGACAAGGAGCACTTTCTCCATCGACTAAACCCTAAAAGGTAAAATAGTAGACTGTGGGATTGAAAACAAGTCACTTGTCGTTAAAAAATTTCAAGGTGATAGGTAGCCACGAATAAATAACATTTTCTCATCCATCAAACAAGAAAAATAAAAATAAATAATTCAACAAGAAGAAGAAAAATTAAATGAATGATTTAATATGCTTGGAAACAAAAAGTTGTGTTCAATGTTTTTATGATCAGATGTTGAAGTGAACTAAGGCTTAGGATTACCAATAAAAATCACAAGAATGGTGTTAAATGGTGTAAGCTTGGAGAGGAGGAGAAATGTTGAGTTTAGACATTCGAATATCCAATATCTATTGATATTAATAAAACATCCGTAGAACATAGTAGTATATTCAAAATGATGTCATAAATCAATACTATGCTTGAATGCAATGAATCGTACATTGAAATGATTTTGCAGCGAGACCTTGCACAACTAATGCAAGAGTTATGGAGATAATGTTATATTGATAGATTGATATTTTGGGAGGAATATTGAAGAATTGTAGTTGAGAAACTAATGATAAATCCCCATGGTTGAGATTGATCAGACCCGATGTGCCTTCCAGTGCCGAGGATGAGCAACTAAGAACCCCACCCATAATTTGGACAATAGTTTCCCTTATGTTCGAAGGACGAAGAGTAGGCAACGTTTCCCTCCATGTTCATGATGTCAGTGTATGGGAAAGAGAAATTACCTCTTCCTCATTCTCTGTGCCTCTGTCGCATTCTCAAAACTACCTCCACCTCATTCTTCGAGCTCACCGCTACACCAATTTCATGATTGCGGCCTACACCCCTTCTTCGACCACATGTCATAAAAACTTCCCATCACTCCTTCTTTGACCACATGTCATACAACCTTCCCATCACCATTGATACAGTTCCCTCTTCAACCTCAATTTTTACATGGCTCGATCAAAATTACCATCAACCTTGACGTGCCTGGGAATTCGTAATGAGCATGAGCCTTTTTGTGCCATAAATATGAATAAGAATTTGTATTCTATCAGGATAGGGAGGCACTTGCAGAGAATCTAATACCACATGCAACCTAGGCATATGCAACTTCAACTATTCTCACTAATAAAAGTCATATTTAACAGTGGAAAAACATGTATTGTATGAGCAACTTGGTGTTCAAAGGAACATATTCTAGGAAAGAGATAGAATGGAGTTTGTTATTAAAAATGGAGTAAAAATACATATTGTTGGCACAGGGGCATACCCAAGGTTCAACGCTACGACAACTCACCAACAAAGCCCTAACTATCGGCCCTTTCGGCAACACCTGTGAAGAAAATGAAGTCTCACCCGAGGTAGACGCAGGGGTGGTTGCAAGACTCACGTGTCTGCAACCTTAGCTGGAACATAGATCTGTGATTATAATACTTAATAAAGCACTTAGCATCAATAGATAGGTCATATCTAGCAGATCAAGAACTCAACACATTCATATAGATCAGATTTAACATTCTTATACATCATTAGCACTAAGCATAAGCGTATCTATCTAATCATCTCTAAGCACTTAGAAAAAGAAGATATAAACACATCCAGACAAGCACAAAGCAAGACAACATAGTGTTTACATGGTTCACTCCCACCCTAGGGCTACGTCCACCAAATATTCTTCTTTATTGTCTTCAGTCAATTGGTTACAAGCACAAAGCCATCAAAACCCTTACTCCGCACAGGACAAAATATTTGTGCAACTCACTAGATCCTTCTTCCTTGCGTTACAACACAAAGCCCTCCACAATCTGCTACAAGGACCTACACTTAGCTCTGCAATTCTCTTACAGTCATGTACAAAGTGCTTACAATACCCTACTTGCACTTAGCATACATTCACATCACATAGATGCACTATTCAACTACTTCTTACATTGCCTAGCCTTCTATTTATACATACAAAATAGGCCTAAACATGGGTAAACCCATGGGCTGACATCCCATTCCTGTTACATATTCCCAAAAACCCAAAAAGGATCCCAAAGTGGGTCGAGATCCCATGATTTCCGCTTCATCTTGCACTCCTCCTTCAACATGCTGTCAAAGTCCCAAAATAGGTCAATATGACCAAGAATCTCCCAAAACTTGGTCAACGGCCAACAGCCCCCAACACTCACTTGTGACTCGTCCTGAGTCACTCATATCTGACTAGTTCTGCCTGAAACACCTTGAGCTTGGCTCGAGCCGCTTCGACTTACTGTTGTGCGACGACCGCTTGCTCGGTGAACTCCTAGATAACTGCATCATTCACAGGCCCTTATAGGCATTGTTCTGTTGTGATGACAACCTGTTATAGCTCTGCTCCTTGGCTTTCAACCTCTGTGAATAATTGTCACACCTTATCTTATACTGGTTGAAGCCATTGAGTAACTTCCATCACTTTGATTTGAATCATATGGATCTGTTGTTGGGCGGTGCGTTTCTCTTGAGACCGCTTCATTCTTTCCACAACTGACAAGGCCTTTAGCTATGCCTGTAGTGTGTCTACATTCTGCATTGCTTCCTTAAGCTGCGACTCTAATGCCTATAACTTTGGATTCTCGGTGAGGTTCTCATATGTTTTGGCATTGTGGTTATTCAACTTCTTACACTCCAAGGCAAGATTTTTTAGTCTGTCAACTATGTTGCAGGCAATTTCTTCCCTTTGGTCTCTTACATCTTGAGGGGTCTCGGGCACAGTGCGGAGCTCCAAGTCTACTATGCATTGTTGGAGTTGTTGGATTACTTCTTCAAGTTGTGCCACCTGCTGTGGAACCCTCTCTTCGATCTTTACTTCTATGACTGTCATAGAGAGAAGTGCTCTATGAACCATTTCCTTTACTTTGAGTTGCTCTGCGAGCAACTGTTCCTTGCTTTGTTGCATTTGTTATTTTTCTTCCTCCCACTTCTCTTGCAAAGAAATATTTTCTCGTTCTGTAGTACTTTGTTGTTCTACAAGGTCTCCCTGTACTTGTGCCAAGGCCTGGGTAGCTTGCGTTGTTTCTTCCTGAGCTCATCGAAGGAAAGCTTCGACTGTATCAGCGATGCAGTGAATTTGAGATGGCTCATATTCTAGTTTTGATGTTCCTATTGACAGAGGCACAGTGGAGACTGCACGGATGGATTGTAGTGCCTGCTACACTCCTTGGAGCTTGTCCTTAATATGATGGAACAAATCCTCCTACTTAGCTTCTTGCTTCTCTGCTATCTCCAACAAAGCATCAGTCAGGGATGCTATGATGAAATCGTAGTTGTTGTAGGTGAGGATGGTCTTAATTTTGGTCATGGTTTCTTTCACTTTCTTCCGAGAGGAAGGTTTCAGCAGGGAAACCTTCCTTTTCTTCGAGGGATCCTCCTCATCTCTAAGCGGTGTAACTCACCTTTCTTTTGTTCAAATTCTATGCCATCTATCTCTCTGCCATCTCCTCCTTGCTCTGCTGAGATGGAAGAGGTCTTCATGGATACGCCATCTAAATCATGGACCTCTTCGGTCTTCTTTATCTTGCTAGGTCCGGGTGTATCCGGCGCAGTTTCTAGACTGTCTAAATTGGATATCTCCACAGGGTCTGCTGGAATGAGGAGGTTCATTGACTAGTCCTTGGTGATTTCCTCTAATTCCTCCTCTATCAGCTTGTATTAAGACTGAAGTTGTTTCTTGTGCTTGTCATCTCATGCTATAATATAAATGAAATGGCGATCCGCGCTAAATTTCATTAAAGGCTGAAACCTGTGGAGAGTATTTGGCATGATGCAAGGCTTAGACTAGATAGCTAACTTCAGTTGATTGCAATATGTGTGGAATACATAATTTGACTGCCATTTCTTGTTCATGTCACTGGAATACCACAATGTACTGAACTTCGCGGCCACAAGTTCAAAGGGCTCGATGTCTGGGAAGGTCACACCTTTCGACATCTCCCATGCGATGAAAGAAATCAAGATTAGTAGCCAATTGAAGTGGAACTCATATTCTTGATCTTGCGCTTTCCTGCAGTCGAGTTCCAACTGGTTTAGGAGGTACTTCACCCAATTCATTTGTAGGCCCTCCGCGCACTTTCCTGCGAGGTCAACTACAAAACCAATGACTTGGGTGGGTCGGTTCTTGTGGACCAACTTTCCCAGATCAATTGACAGGCTAGGCGCACTATGCCTCTTTGGATAGAAGCTACCTTGTAGCCTCACGTGCCTTTCTCGACATCATTGTAGGTGTCTTTTATCCTTCAAGCTAAAGCGCGATCCATGGTTTTTCCGGGATAGAAATCTTGTGGGTCGGGGCCTTGCATAATCAGCCCTGTGATCTGATTGATCAATGTCGGATCCACTGTGATACGACAGTTTAACTACAAGTATCTGCCATGGTAACAGGATAGCAGCAACTTGACGCATGCATTCACTTCTTGGTGTCTTCCAAAGTGAGGAATCTTCATGATGTTGAGAAGTGCGGACTGCGCGAGGTTATGGGTCCATGACTGAGGAATTATCTTTGAGTTCTTTGCTTTTGTCCTGGTCAGGTACTTATGTGGGGCGAGCATGTTGTAGACCTTCCTGTCATTGAGGTTGAAGTCGCTAAACTTTAACACTGCTATCTTTTCTTGATCTGCATGAACTGCGCGTATCCCCTTCGGGAGGTACGCAGTGACTAATTCGTACCCAAAGTCTTTGGGCACACTGTCTCGATTTATTGTGCGCTCAGAGGTGGTAGATAGGCGGGTAAAATGCTCGGAATCAACTTAGTATTTGCGAGATCGTCTCTGTGCTTGGTTTGCTTCTCATCTGCGGGCCGTGATGGTCCAGCTTGAGAAATGGACGGAGAGGTCGGTATTCCTCTCGTCAATGATGCTTGTAGACCGGTAGACAATCCTCTCTCCGACATGACTCTTTCAGTCATCAAGTCAAGGAGTACTTATGTTACTGATTCTTCGACTGCGGTGAGCTCATCAGACATACGCGCTCGAGATTAATAATATAGGGTTCACAATTAACTCAGATAGTGCACTAGAATAAAAAGCAAGAGGGAAATGATCACTGTATACAATTCACTTGGTCTGGGAGCTCAAATTATTGGTTAGAAAAAGCGTTCTCCGTGCATGGCGCAATGGGATAAATAGGAAACTAGGCAACGGTTCACTTGTAACGGGTATGAAGCCTCGTTAACTCTTGTTCTTTCCATTATGGCGTGGTCCAACGGTCTGGTGTCGAGCTATAAATTATTTTCGACCCATTCACAGTGGCAGTCGAATGGATATATTGGTCCTAATGTCTATATTGCCTCGCCATGGAGAAGTGTCATGTGTCGTTGTTATGATATCCCGGCGAAGCTCCCTTTCTACAAATTTTTTGTCTGCGAAGTTCCCTCTGGAACCTTCTATAACTTTTCAAACTTATCTCTCTTCTTACTTAGCTTCCTAGCCTTCCTCCCGGTGAGCTTCATATTGATAGTCCTTTTTCCATTTTTATTCTTATGATCTTTGGACATAGTCACTTCACGTTGTCAATATTCTCTCCTAGAACTTATGGGTAACACCTCTTCTTTATTCGAGATAGGTACTTCAGTCTTCTGCAAGTCTTCTAATGTTCTTGCAACTTCGACATCTAGGTCTCTAGTGTTAAGTAGCTTCAACCTATTCTCCTATTCTTCAATCAAGTATGTGATCCTTCTAGTCATGAAATCTTTTAACTCTTGTCTCTTCTGCTCCAAAACTTCTTCTTCTTCTTTTCATCTGGCTTGATCTCTTTCAATCCAAGGTTTCCCTTGTAACATGGAAAATAGGGTGCAGACCTCAATAAATTGAATAATCTCAAAATCTTCTTATGTCAAAGTTCCATTGGCATTCATAGATATCTAAGTGATCTTTCCACATAAGTTTACCAATTTTCCTCTGAATACCCCTATTCCTCCTAATGAAAGAATCATAGCAAGCCTTCCTATATCTTCCCAAGTTCTCTCTGTCATGATATTCACCTATGTTTCCTCATCTAGAACACAGTCAATGTCGAAGTCTCCTATTCTTGCTTCAAGGCATTCCTTGTCTTTAAAGATCTCTGATAATCTAACATGTCGGTGGTCATTCAAGGTTTCTTTCATCTGTAGCAATACCTTCTTTGATTCTTTCTGGGGTTCTGCTATAGCCTTAGTTTCTAGATCTGCCTTAGGGTTTTCTTGTCTTATGTTCATACTTTCAAGATTAACAATCATTCTAGGGAAATCCAACACTTCATGGTTCATAGCTTTGCAACAAAGACAACAGGTCTTCTCCTAGGGCATGCCTTAGCAAGATGTCCCGATTTTCTGTAGTTGTAACAGAGGATTAATCCTCTCTTTTAAACGACCCCTAGCTTCTCCTATACTACGTGCTAGGATCATAGGAGCTAACTTGCAATAAATTCTTTCTAGGATCATGCATCCATTTGTTAGTCCAAACATTCTTTCTATGCATAGGTATAACATATCTTTCACTATTCTTATCAGATCTAGTCATATCAAATCTTCTTTCATCTATTAATACCCTAGTTTTCAAACTAGGGCAGACTCTATTAAACATATCTAGATCCATACTCTAGAAACAAAAATGTCCACTTATCTTACTTCTACAGAGCACAAATCTTCCAGATCTAAAACTTTTCAATATTCTTACCTTTCTCAGAGCACTGAGCTTACAGATCTTACCTCTTTTAATCAGACGTTCTCACTTTTTCCTTTCTTAGAGCATAAAGCTTCCAGATCTTGCTTCTTTCCTTTAGATTCGACCTCTTTTCTTTAGATCGAGCTTCTTTCTTTTAGCACAAAGATTTATAAGTCAAGTAGAATACTATGCACTAGGGAGTAGATCTATGCACAAAGATTTCACAATTTTAGGATGAATCTTTGCACAGAGATTCTTCTTTCTCATTTCCCAGCAATCACAGCTTCAGGTCCCGGAAACAGAACCATTTGTTGGCACAGGGGTAGACCCAGGGTTCAATGCTACAACGATGCACCAACAAAGCCCTAATTACCATCCCTTTCGGCAACACCTGTGAAGCAGATGAAGTCTCACCCGAGGTAGAGGCAGGGGTGGTTGCAAGACTCAGGTGTATGCAACATTATCTGGGACACGGATCTATGATTATAATACTTAATAAAGCACTTAACATCAATAGATAGGTCAGATCTAGCAGATCAAGCACTCAACACATTCATATAGATCATATCTAACATTCTTATACATCATTAGCACTAAGCATAAGCGTATCTATCTAATCATCTCTAAGCACTTAGCAAAATAAGATATAAACACATCCAGACAAGCACAAAGCAAGACAACACAATGTTTACGTGATTCACCCCCACCCTGGGGATACATCCACCAACTCTTCTTCTTTATTGTCTTCAATCAATCGGTTACAAGCACAAAGTCATCAAAACCCTTACTCCACATAGGACAGAAGATCTGCACAACTCGCTAGATCCTTCTTCCTTGCATTACAACACAAATCACTCCACAATCTGCTACAAGGACCTGCACTTAGCTCTGCAATTCTCTTACATTCATGCACAAATTGCTTACAAAACCCTACTTTCACTTAGCATACATTCACATCACATAGATTCACTATTCAACTACTTCTTACATCGCCTAGCCTTCTATTTATACATACAAAATAGGCCTAAACATGGGTAAACCCATGGGCCGACATCCCCTTCTCGTTACATATTCCTAAAATCCCAAAAAGGATCCCAAAGTGGGCTGAGATCCCGTGATCTCCACTTCATCTCGCACTCCTCCTTCGATAGGTTGTCGAAGTCCCAAAATAGGTCAATATGACCAAGAATCTCCCAAAACTTGGTCAAGGGCCAACACATACCTTTGATGGGAATGCAACCTTCACTTGAGAGCAGAGGAATGTAAAAATAAGCATAGAAACCACAAGCATTGGATGTCCTGAAAGAAATCCTAGAAATATCATATTTGTTGGTGATCTACTGCATAAAAGAGAGGGAATCATCTGCAACCATGAAAGAGATGGGATAAACATTAATGACAGTTTCAGATGGACGATGTACCTATGGCAGTATTTTGTGAAATATTATATGTTTATATAGATCTAGTATAATAGCCTACCAAGGCCAAATATTCGCTACAATAACAAAGGATATACTCCCTTTCCTTTAAAATTTGTTTGTGGATGGGATCAAACAAGGTTCTGTAAATAGAAACTAATAAACAGTTCCACAATTCATAATTTCAAAGGTGTTGGAATTATAATTAAACCCAAAATAATGTTACACAGGTTTAAGCCGCTTGTTCTCCACAGTCTTCATACATATGATCTCGGGCTATGATCTGTGGCTAAATGTTTTTTGATAAACCATCGGACTTAAGTCCATAAACAATATTACATATAATTTCAGGTCCACACAGTACTCGGCCCCACCAATACCTTTTTCAATCTATGCTGCAATAAACACCGTCTGATCTGAGATCGGATTCCAAAATGCAAATTAATAAAATATTTCAGTCCCGATTCATTGGTTAAATCCTGATCAACTCCACGTTTTGAAATAATTCTTAAGCGTTGATTTAGTCCTTGTTTATATTGACGATTCAGATAGAATTAAACTCTGTGAAAACTTAATCATTTACACAGTATATAGTCTTTGGTCCAATTCCACACTTTAGATTATATATAAATTGATAAAATGACAAACAATAAGATTTCAATGGTCTATATCATGCTACCAAAAACCCATTTAGTTAATGCGACACTAGAATCATAAGAAATCATAAAAATACTTCTTTGGATTAATAATCATAAATTTCCATAACACATAGTTCACAGTTTCACAAACATAAGAACTCTCAAAACACTAACACCTATTCTAAAATGTTATCACACTCTTGGGAAATCTGACCCTAGCTATCTCATAACCCTCTATTTAACACAAGCATTCCTATTTCGATTGGATTCAACAACCAGATCCAATTCGAATCTCAAAAAAATCACAATCCCTAATTAAATGGATTTATTAACAGCTACACTCACAAACCAAATCTATTTGTTTCCTTCTAGAGGAATTTTAACAAAAGTTATTACAAATGAATAAATTTAAGGCGACCCACCCTCTTTAGTAAATAAATTGACCACCTAGGTCAATGTGAGTTTGTGTAATTAGATGCTCCTACATTAGACTCTCGGGGAAGAAAAGAATGCTCCATCAAAATGTCAGGATCAACATTGTACTTCTGAACCTCTATTGTTGTCATCCAATTGGCATTTTCTATTGGTTGTCCTTTCTACTTGATCAAATACTGATAATATGTTTGTCCTCTAGTTTTCTTGGTCACTCCTTTATCTAAAACTGCTTCAACTTCCCTCTGTACCTTTTTTGGCTATTTCTCTTCCCATTTCAAAGTCTGAATTTCCTCATTCATAGGTTCATCTATTACCTCTATTTTGTATTCCTTGTAGGGGTATAAATATACCACATTGAATATGGGAGAAATCCCAATTTCTTCTGGCAACTCTATCTCATAGGAATTTGCTGAGAATTTCCTCAATATTCTGTAAGGTCCAATCTTTTTCAATTTCAACTTGTTGTATGTCCCTACAGGAAACCTTTCCCTTCTCAAATACACCTTAACCAAATCACCAATTTGGAATTCCATCTCTTTCCTCTTCATATATGTCGTTTTCTTGTATTTTTTTTTTCTTTCTTGCAATTTTTTTTTGACATCCTCTTGTAACCTCTGCATTTGTTCTGCAAACTCTTCAGCATCTGCACTCCTTATCTCTTGCTTTCCCAAATATTTGAGTTCATATACTCCTCTAGGGGGAATTCCAAAAACAATTTGGAATGTACTCATTCTTGTACTTCTGTTAGGAGTATCATTGTAAGCAAATTTTTCCTGAGCAAGTGCTAAATCCCACTATTTTGAATTTTTATAAACCATATTCCTTAATATATTTCCCAATCTCCTATTCACCACTTTTGTTTTCCCATCAGTTTGAGGATGATGGAGTGAGCTAAAACCAAATTTTTTACGTAGCTTCCTCCATAGAGTCCTCCAAAAGTGTCCCATGAACTTAGTGTCCTTGTCTGAAGCAATGTTCATGGGTTACCCATGCAATCTTACTATTTTTGAGAAAAATAGATTTCAATATTTGTTGCATCATTAGTCTTTCTACAAACAATAAAATGAGCCATGTTTGAAAATCTATATACCACAACATATATAGAGTCATTTCCCCTTTGTGTTTTAGGTAAACCCAAAACAAAATCCATGTTGATTGCATCCCATGGCCTATTTGGAATTGGAAATGGTTGATATAAACCAATATTTTAGCTTCTTCCTTTGGCATGCTAACAAATTATGCATTTCTCTACAAACTTCTTGACATCAGTTTGCATCCTAGGCCAAAAATAGAAAGCATTTACCTGTGCATATGCTTTGTATTGTCCAAAGTGTCCATACAATCCCCTATTGTGTTTGTCTTTGCTAAATTATTTCTCATTGAACACTTAGGAATGCATAACTTATTGTTCTTGAACATAAAACCTCCTTGCAACATATAATCCAACCATTGGCTTCTATTATGGACAAAGGTATTTTCAACAGCTGCATATATATATTTAAAAGTTGCATCCTCTTTATACATGTCAATTAATTCATCAAATCCCAAAGTGTTGACCTTTAACTCATGCAAAACCAAATTGACTCTACTTAACGCATCAACAACTTTATTAGATTTGACACTTGTGTGTTTGATTACAAAGGTGAAACTTTGCAAAACTTCTACCCATTTGGCATGCTTTTGGTTCAATTTTGGTTGGATGTTTATAAACTGTAATGCATGGTTTTCAAAATATAAAACAAATTCTTTAGGAATTAAATAATGCCTCCACTTCTTGAGTGCTTGCACAATTGCATAGAACTCTTTATCATATGATGAATAATTGTGTTTAGCCTCATTTAATTTCTTACTAAAATATGCTATAGGTCTCTATTTTTGACTCAACACAGCCCTAATTGTTGTCCCACTAGCATTAGTTTCCACTTGAAAAGTTTTTTCAAAACTTAGTAAGGCTAAAACAAGTTTCTCAATGATCTTCCTTTTCAGCAATTCAAAATTTATGTGTGTTGCCTCTGTCCATTTAAATGGTTGTTTACTCTCCTTTATATTCTCTACTATGGGTGCAAAAATATGACTGAAACTTCTTATAAACTTCCTATAAAAACTTGCAAGACCATGAAATATCCTTACCTCAAATACACTCCTCAGAGTTGACCAATTCAAGATTGCTTGCACCTTCTTTGGATCCATCTTCAGTCCTTCTTCTAAGATTACAAATCTCAGATATATCAGTTCCCTTTTCATGAAACTACACTTCTTCAAGTTTATCAACAATTTCTCCTTCTGTAGAGTACTCAACACCATCTTGAGATGCTTCAAATTTTCTTCCTTACTCTGACTATAAATCATAATATCATCAAGAAACACTATCACAAATCCTCTTGTATATTATTTTAAGACTTCATTCATTAACCTCATGAATTTGCTTGGTGCATTTGTGAGCACAAAGGGCATCACCAACCATTCATACAATCCATTGTTAGTTTTAAATGTAGTCTTCCATTCATCCCCCTCTCTAATGCTTATTTGATGGTATCCGCTCTTCAAATCAATTTCAGAAAAATACTTTGACCCACTCAAACAATCCATCAAATCATCTATACAAGCTAATGAAAATATGTACCTGATAGTGATCTTATTTATTGCTCTGGAATTAGTACACATGCGCCATTCACCACCCTTCTTTGGACTGGTCACTGTTGGTACTGCACAGGGACTTAGGATCTTCTTTACTAATCCTTTGTCTAATAACTCATCTACCTGGCTTTTGATTTCTTCATTTTCTTGAGGAGTTAGTCTATAAACTGATTTATTAGGCAGACTTGCACTAGGTATCAAATCAATATGGTGAATGATACTTCTTACATGTGGTAAAAGATTTGGTAATTCATCCAAAATAATATCAACATAATCATCAAGCATAATTTTAATTCCAGCAGGAAAATCATCTAAATTTGTTGAAGTCAAAATTACCTATGGTTTACCAATGATAGTAAAATGTAGCTCCTCCTTCCTCTAGAATTCATGCAACAATTCTTTCCCACTCATCAAAAGAATATTAGTTCCAGGTTATTCTTTGACTGCTTCATCTTTCAAAGGTAACGATACATGAGTTTTCCCATCCTTTTCTAAGGAATAAGTATTCCTTTTTCCATCATGAATGGCCTTCCTGTCATACTTCCAAGGTCTTCCCAGCAACACATGGAAAAATTCCATTGGAATTATATCACATAATACCACATGTTTTTATGTACCAATCTGTATCTCCACTTTGCATTTCTCCTTCACCAAGAGTTGATGTCCTTTCTGCAACCAAGAAACTCTATAAGGAGTAGGGTGTTCCATCTTCACCAAACCCAACTTCTCTACCATCTCTGTGGAGACTTAATTATCAGTACTCCCACTATCAATCACTACTTTACAACACTTCCCTTTAGACTTTCACATAGTCTTAAACAAGTGTTTCCTTTGATCTGGTTCACTCACCTCTTTTTCTTCTTTAAACAAAACTATTTTCAACAACAAAGACTCTCCTGCCTCAGATGGTTCTTCCTTTCCTACTACCTCATGGTTTTCCTCTTTAGCCTCTTCTCTGTTCACATTCCTTGATTTGTTGATTTTTTTTTAGGAGAGTACCATGACATGTGTCCTAATTCAACACATGTATAACATCTAATTTATCTTCCCCTACCCCTTCCTCTAGATCCAAATATCCTTCCACTAAATTCTCCTCTCTGTTGTGACTGACTGCTAGAGCCCTTTGTTTCATTCTTAGCATTCTAAAATCTTACTTTATTAGAAGATCCTCTTCCTCTTGCTGGACCTTTCCCTCTGTTTCTTTGATTCTTCTTCCTTACCATCTTCTCCTCTTCCTTCAAGGCTTCCTCGTAAGCATCCTCAACAGTCCTCAAAGTCAACAAGATGATTTCATCATGTAATTCATATCTTAAGTCATTTATGCATCTAGCCACTTTATCCACATCTTATTCTACATGTCTATCTCTTATACATAACCTGTAAAATTCATCTGTATATTCTTTAACTGTCAATCCATTTTGTCTTAAATTTTGCAGTTGCCTAAAGAGATTAATCTGATTATCATTTGGCATAAATTTTATTTTTATCTTACAAACCATTTTATCCCAATTCTTTAGCTCAGACTTACCTTTTCTTTCTATGGATGTCTGCAACTCATCCCACCATATGGTTCCATGTCCCTTTAGCTTTGTTTATGAAAATATCAGTTTCTTCTTATCTTCAACCTCTTCAAAATCAAAGTACTTGTCCATGGAACTTATCCAGTCCATTAGTTCTTCTACATTCAAATTCCCTTCATACATAGGTACTTCAACCTTTGGTTTGCCACTATCCTTTACCAACATTCTGAAAACTTTGTTTTCTTCAGTGTCTTCTTCTGCTTCCTCATCATAAGATTATTCTTCAACACCGACATTTCTA
>ML811926.1:40136-56492 GCA_009831015.1 Picea engelmannii
CCCAACCATGGTCAAGTGGGTTAGTGTAAGATCCAAGCAGTTGTCAGAAATGTAAGGAACCTGATGCATATATCTGAAAGTTATAATGATCAAACATGACACATACCATGATACCTAGACCAATTACCTCATGGAGCAAGAGTGTTTTCCGATGCAAGTCCAAGTTGATGGTGATGGATGTTGTTGTTGCTGACAGGATAGGTCTGCTGAAGAAGAAGAAGGATGGGCCCTCCAGGGCCATACTCAGATCAATCCTACTCTCGGTACTCCATGTATAGGACCTGTGGGCCTCGAGACATGATCTCCTAGTTATCCCTAGAAATCGGGGATAACATACTGTAACCAGATCACTTGCACGCAAGTGTCCTCAAAGAATAAGTCGATAACATGTTCTCACAAGACCGGGATGTTACATCCTTTCTTTAACCATCTCCTTGTACACTTTTTTCGACATCCCTACTAGCATGTTTTGTATATCACGTTGATTTTTTTGTGGAATTTTATCAATATTCCTAAAAAGGTGAAAAACACGATAAACCATCGATCAATATATATGAAAATAAATATAACAAAAACACTAATGTGGTAATTTTTTGGACTAGTGTACGCATATAACAAAACACCGTGTTTAACAATAATACTTTTTAAATGGTTCTTTTTTGTTATTGTATGTTTTTTCCATTGCATGTCTCATATGTGTCATTGACAATTGCTCCGGAAATGATTGCTTATGTATATCTAATTCTTGGAGTTATTTTATTGATTTTTTTACTTTAAATGGAAATAACATATATATGGTTTTTTTTTATATAATAAAAAGAGGGGCATATCCTATTGTATTATATCACATGCAAAAAACATATGTCCTTAGGCTTCCAACTGTTCTACCAAACTAGCGGAAACCGTAACAATTGGAAGCCTTAAATATCCATGTCAAAAAGAGGCGAACCACCATATGCCCTACTCAGAGGAAACCAGGACAGGTGGCGGCCTATAGTATGTACAATAACCATGAAAACTGAAATTGAAACTAGACTGAACATTAAAGATTTTGAACTAAATGACCCCTAACCAGAACCTGAACACCTAACCAAAACCAGAGAGCACTCCTAGCCATGCAATTACCCGTTGGTTCCACATGTGGCATTTTCGAGGTCTTCGTTGTGCGGTCCATTTCGAGTTGGCAGAGCATAAGGTCTTGCACACGTCGGACACCTTTGCCCTACTGGCTCATTGGATAAAGCTTCGTACATCATATTGATGCGTTGGTGCATGAGTGTGCCATGATAGACCTGGTCTACCATATGGCTTCTCAGGTCAAACACCAAATATAATTGTTTCAGGTGGATGAAGGGTGGGGGGACACGCCACTATTCTGGTGCAATCGATATAGGAGGTGGCACAAGGACCTCACCACATTGGTGTGCTTAATATAGTATTTCACATTGGTGCATTTTCTATGGATATTCAACATCATTAAAGGAATAAATAATAATAATAAAAACATTCCAAATAGTATGATCTTAATACCATTGTATTGTTACTATATAGTGTGCACCATAGACCACAAGAGCACTTAAAAGAAAATACTTACAACGACAAGGTTTGGGATCCAATTAAATTAATTGTGCCAATCCAATAAATACCCAAAGCCCCATATACATGTACACAACACCAATATATATTCATTACACTACAAAGAAAAGACCTTTTAGTGGAGGTTTCTAGTGTTACAAAATTGACAAACTTTGTCAAAAAAAACTCTACTACAACATTTGTTATCGATAGAAGATGTTTTTGCAGATACTATAACGGAAGTTGATTATAACTAAAAAAATATGGGAGGTCGGAGGTGTTAGCGGATGTTTACAAATCGGTGAATTTGTATAAGGCACAAGTATCGATGTGTACATACACCTACAACAACCGTGTTTTACACTTAACATCAACGACTTGGGCAATAAAATATGAAAACACCGGGGCAGAAAAATATTTAAGCACCGGGGCATTTGTCTTATAAGCATCGGGACTTTAACATCAAAACGCACTGGGAGAGTTAAAAATAATTAAGCACCGTGTCTTCCTACATAGAATGCATCAGTGTGTTATTAATAAGAAGGCACCTATGTTGTATAAAATAATATGCACCGGTGGGTTACAGGGAAAAACTCCCTAGTGCATTAAAAATCAAAAGCATTGATGTTTTGCAGTAAGAAATAAGCCCCGATGCTTATCAATAACACAATAGCATCGGTGCGTATAAATAACACATATGCACCAGTGCTTCGTATAAGATTAACGCACCGATGGCCAAATTTTAAATATAATTTTGTGGTATTAAATTAATATTGAAACCAATGCTAATTGATTACATAAAAACACTGGTGCAAATTTCATATGAAACGCACCAGTGAGTTTTAATATTAAACATGTCGATGAGATTAATAATTAAAATACACCAGGAAACATCGACCTGTGATAGTGTAATTATTGTTATTTTTTAATTCCATTATTTATCTTATATTTTGATTAGTGAATTTGGATATGATGTTTGGATTAATTTGTTACATCATCAGATTTTGCATCTCTTCATTATAATATTTAGTCATCCATATATTTAATCAGCGATGTAACATTTCATAGCGACATTGGACAATGCAATAGAATAAATTAAAACACATTTTATTTTATGAATAAGAGGGTCTTTGTCGTACAAAATGGGACACTTATTGGTAATCCCTTGTCTTTAAATTGGGACACTGTGTCCATTACATTAAACAAAAATGTCTGATTTTCACAAACAATTATTTTAAAAAAATACAATCGTAGCTTGCATTGATATCCAAATATATTGGTCATCGTTCTTCACTGGGACTGTTGTTACTTCTCGAGCTACTTCCATGCCTTGGGTTATTTTGTTGGATGTTTGGTTGATTGTCTCGATTGTTTTGTTCTTTTTGAAGTTCCATCTACAAACATAAAATAAATTGTAATGAGTCTATCTACATTGGTGAGAATAACAAAAAATAAAATAAATAATATACATGAATGTAAATTGAAAAGTGGCGTACCTCCAAAGCAAGAAGTAACTCATGAATCAAACACATATGTTCAAAATAAAATCTCATGTTGTTGGCCCTTGACCAATTTTTGGAGAACCTTGGTCATGTTTGACCATTTTTGGGACTTCGACGGGTTGGTCGAAGACGAAGCACCAGGCAAAGTGGAGATCGCGGGATCTCAGCCCCCCTTTTGCGGGATTTTTTGGTTTAGGGTTTATGTAACGGGTATGGGATGTCGTCCCATGAGTTTTACCCATGCTTAGGCCCCTTTTGTAATGTATAAATAGATATCTAGGAGATGTAAGAAGTAGTTACTAGACCTAGTAGGCAAGTGTGCTAAGTGTGAATAGGTGTGAAGGCTTTGTGCATACTATGTGTTGAGAACTTGCAGAGCTAAGTGCAAGTGATTGTAAGAAGGCTCTATGCCTAGATCTACTCGGGGAAGGAGGATCTGGCCAGGTGCACGCAGATATCATGTCCTATGTGGAGTTGGATCTGTGGCTCTGTGCATGTAAGAAGGTTGAAAGGCGATAATAAAGAAGACAAAGAGTTGGTGGATGTAGCCCCATGTTGGGGGTGAACCATGTATATCCCATGTTGTGATTGCTATGTGTGATTGATGTGATTTATGCTTAATGTTGTAATATTTATGTATGTTAGATGCATCTGAGGTGGTAGCTTAGTGATTAATATCATGAATGAATGTTAGATCTAATCTATTTCTATGTGCTAAGTACTTGGATGTACTATTGCATTGTTCTTTAATTAGGGTTTTAACATGCGATGTGAATAAGGGTTAAAGACTAATGATTGATAACTACTAAGTGCTTTGTTAAGTATTGTGATCACAGATCTGTGTCCCAGCTAGGTTGTAGACACTTGAGTCCTGCAACCCCCCCTGCCTCTAACTCAGGTGAGACTTCATCTACTTCGCAGGTTTTTTTCTGAAATGGTCGGTAGTTAGGGTTTTGTTGGTGCATTGTTGAAGCGTTGAACCCTGGGTCTCTCCCTATGCCAACAAATGGTTTTGTTGCTGGGACCTGAAACTATGATTGATGGGAACTGAAGAAAAGAGAAAGCTTTGTGCGTAGATCTATTTCCCTAGTGCGAAGTACTCTACTTGACTTGTGAAGATCTGTGCTAAGAAGGGAAGTCTGATCTGAAGGAAAGAGGTAAGACCTTAAATATTTTTTCTCTGATAAAGGTAAGATAAGTGGAAATTTTTGTTTCGAAAGAGTGGATCTAGGTATGTTTGATAGATTTGGTCCTAGTCTGAAAACTAGGGCATAGCTCGAAGAAAGAAGATATGATATGAATAGATCTGATAGAAATAATGAAAGATATGTTATCCCTATGCATAGACATAATTGTTGGACTAACAAGTGGATGCAGGATCCTAGAAAGATTTTTTTCCAGGTCCATCATTGTGATCCCAGTGCACAGTACACGAAAGGCTGGGGATCGTTTAAGAGAAAGAGAGGATTGACTCTTTGCTATAGTTGCAGAAAACCAAGGCATCTTGCTAAGGAATGCCCTGGTAGAGGTCATATTTTCCTTTGTTTTAAAGCTACTAGACATGAAGTTTTGGATTGCCCTAGAATGATTGCTAAAGTTGAAAAGATGAACATAAGACAAGAAAACCACGAGGAAGACCAAGAGACTAAGAATATGCTAAAAAACTAGAAAGAATCAGAGGTTATATTATTGCAGATGAAAGAAACACTAAATGATCAAAAAGATGTCAGTTTATCAGAGATCTTAAATGAGAAAGAGTGCATAGAAACAAGAATAGGAGACTTCGACATAGACTATGTATTGGATGCAGAAACACAGGTGAACATTATGACAGAAAGTACTTGGGAAATTTTGGGAAAGCCTGTTGTGATTCCTTCATTAGGAGGAATAGGATTATTTAAAGGAAAGTTGATAACCCTATGTAGAAGACTTACTCACATACCTATGAGTTCTCATGGAGCATCGACATAAGAAGAATTCGAGGTCATTAAATTTTTTTAGAACACCGCTCCTTTTGCACTATTGTTAAGAAGGACTTGGATTGAGAACGACCAGGTCCGAAGGAAATAAGAAGAGAAAGATATAGAACAGAAAAAGAAAGAATTAAGGGATTTCATGGCTAGGAGAATAACGTGCTTAATAGAAGAACAAGAGGGCAAGTCGAAGCAACTGAGGGCCAGTGACTTAGTTGTCGAAGTGGAAAGAACGCATGAAGGCTTAAAGAACCTATCCATGCAGGAGAGTAGAACACCTAGTCCAGAAACAGTAAGAGAAGAAGTATTATCCTCGAACCTTGTGAAAGATCCTCAACAGTGCGAAGTTACTATGCTAAGAGGAGATAAGAACAAGAATGGAAAGAGGAATCCAGAGACGCAGATCACAAGAAAGAAAGCTAGAAATCTCAGTAAGAAGAAAGCAAAGCTAGAAAATTTGCAAGAGGTTCCAGAGAGGACTTCGCAGAAGGAAGGCTTGCAGAACTTGAACCTCATTGAAATAGCAGAACAACGCAGATTGACACTTCGCCTTGACGAAGCAATATGACCGTTGGAGGCATCCCGACCATTTGAGCGACGCTCCAAAATGTCTAGAAACGCAGTTATTGTCAGAACGTTTGCCATTGGACCGTTGGGACTGTGCCATAACAGATGGAATCGCATTGATTGAGGCATTCCTGCCTATTGGAGGAATCTGTTACGATGTTATCTATTTAACCCGTTGAATTTCTTATCATGAACACTTTTTCCAATTGTGATTATTCGAGCTCACAGAGAACTAGTTTCTTTCACGCAGTGCTTATCAATACCTCACCACCTGTTCTTCTTACCTCAAGTGTTTGTCCACCGACCCGATATATATGATCTCAAGTGTGTATGTCAGGTGACCTTAGTGCAGTAGAGAAATATGTCGAAGAGATTATCATAGACCTCATGGCTGAGAAGGTCATGTCCACAGAAGTACATGCCTCATCGACAAGAGGAGTGCAAGCATCCTCGTCAACTAGATGTCGATCTGGGCCATCCTGAACTACGACAGAGAAGAGAAGAAAGCATCACGATGACTTGGAAAACACGAAGCTCATCCCGTCAATCCTGCCCAACTATATCCTGCCTCTGGCTGGCGCGATTAGTCATGATAGCGTCCTGAGGGACTTCGACTATACACTGATCATTGCATACCTCTCAAAGGGGATATGCGCAGTTGAACCACAATTGGAGAGGATTTTGACGCTTAATATTAGTGACATAAACTTGGGAGATCGCAAGAACTATGGAATGCTCGCACCACACAAGTATTTGACCAAGACAACGGGGAAGAAGTTGAAGATAATCCCCTAGTCGTGGACCATGGACATCGCAAGATCGACCATCCTCAACGTGATGAAGATACCACACTTCGGCAAACATCAAGAGGTTAACGCGTGTGTTAAAATCCTCCAGTCATTCTACCATGGTGGTTACGCATGGCTGGATAGGTACATCACAATAGATTCAATGTTGATCCACCAAATCATTGGATTGAGCATGCAAGGACCAGACCCTTAGAATTTTTACCCAGGGAAAGCTACAGATTGCACCCTAGCGCAATGAATAAAGGATACCTACAATGATGTAGAGAAAGGGAAGTGGGGCTAAAAGGTAACCTCCATCTAGAATGGCGCAGTGTTCCTAGCTTGCCAGTTGATCGTTGGTAAGCTTGTCAGGAAGAATAGACCAACACAGGTCACGGGGTTTTTCGTCGACCTCGCTAGAAAATGCGTTGAAGGAATGAAAATGAACTGGATGAGCTACCTCTTCAACTACTTGGAGCAAGATAGTCGTGAAGTGCAAGACCATGGCTGTGAGTTTCACTTCAGCTGGTTGTTGATTCTCATTGCCTTCATTGCTTGGGAGATGCCGGAAGGAGAGACCTTCCCTGAAATCAAGTCGTCCGAACCACTGGCCGCGAATTTCACTACGTTATGGTATTCGAGCGACATGCGGAAGTAATGACAGTCAAATGTGGTGTTTCACACCTACTAATTGCAGCTGAAAAGGGTCATTGAATCCTTCCCTCGCATGACGTCGAATACGCTGCATCAGTTCAGACCATTTGTGATGTTCCGCGCAGACAGGCATTTCATATATATCATTGCGCGTAGAGACGGACGTAAGGAAAAGCTCCAGTCCTATTAAAAACTCACCGAGGAAGATATGGAGGAAATCACCAAGGAGTGGCCTGCAAAATTCCTAGTACCAGTCGAACAGACAAAACTCTCCGACCCTGACCTCATTGGAAGTTCTGTAGTCACTCGAGAAGAATATGATGCACCCAACAATAGCAGGAAGAAAAGGAAGGAAGAGGTACAGGAACTAAACATCGCATCAAAAGAAACTACACTTGATTCACCTGAAGGAGGAGGAGGTGATGAAGTAGACAAAGAAGAGGACAAAGGGGAAGAAGAAAAACGGGAATAGGGTGAAGTGACACTGCTTAAAGATCCCCTTCCAGAAACAGAAGCATCCAAGGAAAGAAAGGGTTCCCCGACGAAACCTTTGTCACGGAAGAAGTCAAAATCCAATAAACCTCCATTTCATACTGTTCTCACGGTGGATGACATTGACCTCATCATCGCCACCGTATCAGATACCTCAGAGGACATTTTGCAGCGAAGCGAAGCCAAACAGGAGACAATGTTTGACAGGATCAAGGTGGAGCTTAAAGGGGTACAACGGGCTCTTTATTCGAGCCACGCAGTGTCTACTACGTCGTTGTCAGCAAGGGAAATAGAAGTAGGAGATGAGCCTACCCAGCTACGCAGATTAGTAGATTCAACAAAGGATCTCATTTGTCGGGTCAAGGAAGAAAAAGAATAGACCATAGAGGCATTGAAGCAAGCAAAAGAAGAATCCCTAGAAAAACGTCGGGTTGCGTAGCAAGAAAAAGATGACCTCCAGGCGAAGTTTACAGAGGAAAGAGCACAAATCTAGAAATAAAAAGAACTACTACTTGCGAAGTAGATTGGAATTAAAGAATCAGTTACTATAGCATTGCGCTCTGTGTCGGACCTGGCACAGATGGAAGAGGAAACAACTGAGAGCTAGGTGGGGAAGCTCATTGAAGCCATTTAGAAGCTTTAAGAAAGAGTGGAAGAACTGGAATTGCAAGCAGTGTCGAGCACTCCACAGGAAGTACGAGATCAGAGGGAAGAAACTTCCCGAAGCGCAGTCGAAAGAATCAAGGCATTGGCCTTAGAATGCAAACATTTAAGCAATTGAAGTGCGTAGACTTATGAATGCCTTACAAAGGAACCAGAACTAAGGACATTGGAGTCACAGCTCCAGAAAGAAAAGCAACAAGCAGCGATAGTGCAAGCATAGTTGAAGGTACTGCCATCATTTGGGAAGATGAAAAGGTCACAAGAACAACGCGTAGTTCAGTAACAGGTCCATGCCATCCAGAGTAAAGTCATGGAAGTGACCCAGAGGCTCCAGCCAGTGCAGGATGAAGCTTGCAAATTTTTTGAGAAGATTAAGGGACAAGGTGCATAACTGGAACAAGTGGTCACCATGGTGGAACAACGGTTGGAAGGACTAGTGACCGATAAGGTAATTAAGGAGTTCGTTGAGTAGGAAGCTCTGGCGAAACATCAGGTCAAGGTAGCTCAAGCCAAGCTCAAGGCCTTCGAAGCAGAGTTTCCCAAATCAAAGTGACTCGGGACGAGTCACATGTGAGTGTTGGGGGCCTACTGGTCCTTGACCAAGTTTTGGAGAACCTTGGTCATGTTTAACCATTTTTGGGACTTAGACAGTTTGGTCAAAGACAAAGCGCCAGGCGAAGCAGAGATCGCGGGATCTCGGCCCCCCTTTTGCGGGATTTTTGGGTTTAGGGTTTATGTAACGGGTATGGGATGTCGGCCCATGAGTTTTACCCATGCTTATACCCCTTTTGTAATGTATAAACAAATATCTAGGAGATGTAAGAAGTAGTTACTAGACCTAGTAAGAAAGTGTGCTAAGTGTGAATAGTTGTGAAGGCTTTGTGCATATTGTGTGTTGAGAACTTGCAGAGCTAAGTGAAAGTGATTGTAAGAAGGCTTTGTGCCTAGATCTACTCGGGGAAGGAGGATCTGGCGAGGTGAGTGCAGATCTCCTATCCCATGCAAAGTTGGAACTGTGGCTCTTTGCATGTAAGAAGGTTGAAAGGAGATAAAAAAGAAGACGAAGAGTTGGTGGATGTAGCCCCACGCTGGGGGTGAACCACATATATCCCGTGTTGTGATTGCTCTGTGTGATTGATGGATTTATGCTTAGTGATGTAATCTTTATCTATGTTAGATGCATCTGACGTGGTAGATTAGTGCTTAATATCATGAATGAATTCTAGATCTGATCTATTTCTATGTTCTAAGTACTTGGATGTATTAGATCTTGTTGAATACTGCATTGTTTTGTAATTAGGGTTTTAACCTACGATGCGAATAAGGGTTAAAGACTAATGATTGATAACTGCTAAGTGCTTTGTGAAGTATTGTGATCACAAATTTGTGTCGCAGCTAGGTTGTAGACACTTGAGTCCTGCAACCCCCCTGTCTCTACCTCGGGTGAGACTTCATCTGCTTTGCAGGTGTTGTCGAAAGGGCTGGTAGTTAGGGTTTTGTTGGTCCGTTGTTGAAGCGTTGAACCCAGGTCTTCCCCTATGCCAACACATGCCTCATTTCAACAATTCTTCCGTCGGATCAATTCCATACTTTGTTTCCTGCAAGTTTTATGCCCCATAATAAATCATAGATTTAATATAAAGTATTATTTTTGTTTCATTAATTATAAAATGATAGAAGTAAAACAACATAGATGATACTTACAAATTCAACAATTAATTTTTGATATGCCAACATATACTGGCAACCCTTAATTAACCCAATGGCAATCAATTTTTCAGATGGCTTTTATTTGTATGTTAGCACCTATTTGAAGACATTCAAGGATGGTTGTTGTGAAACAACTTAAAATATATATATATATATATATAACTTAAGTTGTTATAAGAAAATAGTAAGTACTCACAAACTTTACTATCAACCATTTTCTTCCTTGTCATCTAGTTTATGTGCAGAATGAGTTCCATTTTCTTTTCTTTTCTGTAAGAGAATATTTGAAAATTAATATTTAATGTATAGTTACTTATTTGTACATAATAGAAAAATTTAATGATTACATACATTTGAATCACATTGTTGTTGAGATAGCTCCTCCTACGATGCAATTATGTCCAATTCTTTGACCATATCGTTGTACACTTTTTTGGACATTCCTACTAGCATATTTCGGATATCAACTCGTTGGTCCTCTGGGATTTTCATAATTTTCTTGAAAAAATAACATGATAATAAAGTATTTTTATATTGATATATGAAAACTAAATATCACAAAATTGAATTATTACTTTTTGAATTACTCTTTTTTGTTGTTGTATGTCTTTGTTATTGCAAGTCTGACAGGTCTCACTGACCATTGCTTTGGAAATGCTTTATGTAGTTTAAATATAACTTGGTTCATGGAATCATTAGATTGAATTCTATATTGTAATTGGAAAGTACATATGTACGTTCGTTCCACTATATTCCTCATAGTTCTGTAAAAAATTCCCCCCCTTTGATTAATCTCCAACACCACTCCAGATGAGCTAAGTACCAATTCATCACCATTTACATATTCTATATTAATTAATTTTTTTTGTTATGATGACATTTTGTTCCCTCATTGTTGGTTCCTGTAAAATATTAAACATATGTGAATTAATAGATTGTTTGAAACATGACATCTAATATTCCTAAGTATACTATTAATGAAAATTCATAAAAAAAAAAAAAAATCATATTGAATACTACTTTTTCATTCATCTAATTCATCCCTATACAATTTTCCCATCAAGATTTTACGCTTTGTTGCACTTAGATAAAAAATAATCTTATCGAGCTTCCTCATTTTGTGGCCCTGCATGACACACACAAACCAATACATATTAGTTAAACTTACATATAGTTCAACCATATTAATTTTGTATAGAATTTAAAGAGAAGCTGTCTTTTTTGTTTTTCCAAATGTGTCATAATTGTGTCGAATATAAATTTTATTATTTGAACTCTTCTCACTCATATTTTTATCAATATACAACTTGTACCATTCAATACAAAAATTATTAAATATATTTTATAAATAAATCACATAATTTTCAGCAAAAAAAAAAAAACGTTGTAACGAGTGTGCTTTTTATATACAAAACACCGGTGTGTTTATTACATAAAACGCATCGGGATTTCCATTAAAAAACATGCACCGAACAATTTAGATTATTTTTCAAAATATTTTGAATTACAACAATGTTATATTTATAGAAGACATCACACCGATTACAATAGAAAACAAAAACATAGCAAAAAAATTAAACATTCATAAAAAAAAACAATAGAAAAATTACACATCGATGAGAAGAAAAATTAAAAAATTTATGTGACAACATTTTTTGTGTTGTTTAAATGAGAACATCGGTCATATTTTAGATGAAAACATCGACAATTTTTTTTTTTTGCACCATATTTAAAAATAATAAAAATAAAATTGTCTTTATAGGTGTGTTCCTTATACATAAACGCACTAGTGCATTTCTGTCGAAATGGCACACCAAAAAATTGGAAACCATTTAAAAAAAAAAAAATTAAAAAAAGGCAGAGGGTTGAATGCGTTTGGGATCTTATGCAATAAGTGGTCATTTTGCATCGCATGTCAAACACTTATATATAGAAAAGCAAACCCATTAGATCTAAAATACATAAAACAAAAAGCCCTAATTTTGAAGTGATAGAGGGAGTTAAACCCTAGGGTGAAATTTTGCATTCACATAAGCAAAAAAAAAAACAAGGGTTTAAGGTTAGTATGATTTTTTTCTCTGAATATAGGGTTTTGAGTGAATCACCATAGCCTTCAAATCCTGATTTTCTGAATATTTTTGTTGTTCCAAAGTATTCCTCTGCTCCACAATGCTTTTCGGTATGTCTCTCTTTGAAATTTGTCTCCTGTAAATTTTGGCAAAATAATGAAAATGTGTAATAACTTCTTAATATTAAAAAAACTTTCTAAAAAGGGTTTAGAGTGAATCACCATACCCTTCAAATTATCATATTCTGAATAATAATATGGTTTCAAAGTATTTTGATCCTCCATAGTGTTCCTCAATATGTCTCTCTTGCAAGTCTCTCCCCTGCAAAATTTTGCAAAATAATGAAATATTGAATATCTTTTTAGTATTTAAATGACTTTATGAAATTTGATTCCCCCTCTTTTTTTAATTGTTTAAAAAAATCACGTTTTTTTTTTTAATTTTTCGTCACGATGGTGTGTTTATGTAAGACCCACCGATGTGGCCATATTACATTATGCATCGGTGCATCCATATTATTTGATGCACCGACGACATATAATTTTTTTTTATTAACAAAATCTTGAAACACTGTGTGGTTGATTTTTCAACGTGTCGCTGCGTTTGTGGCTTATAAACGCACCATGATGCTTTTAAATTTATATGAACTTTTATTTGCGCATAAAAAAGTATATTCATCTCAAATTATCTTTTAGGATGAATTCACATGGTTGGCAATACTTCAGTATACATTTTGTTTTTTATGTCGCCTTATTCTTAAAAAATGGTTTCAAAACTATATTCAAACTCATATTGTGGTATGGTCCTCGAAATTTATTTTAGATATGTACAAGATAATTTATTGTTAATTTTGCTAAAATGCAGGGGGAAAACCTTATTATATGATCAAATGGATAATTCTTCAAATTCCATCCCATTCCATATTGTTCAAAGTCCATAGCGGAGTTCTTTCTTTCCATCTTCTGTAAGTTTAACTTATTTTATTTATGTTTTAATTATCTCATTGATTTTTTTTTATCCATGTCAATTTGAATAAAAATGTATCAAAATTTGAAGGATCCTCATTCAAAATCGAGTTCAAATGTAGAAAATATTCCAGTACCAGTTCAAAAATGTTGGAAGGTATTATCAAGAACAACATACTGCAAGCAATTGGTAGATGAAAATGGACAACCACTTTACCCTGCCAATTGTGACATTCCATCTTCCAATCGCAATCATTGGTTGATGATGGTAATAATTGTTTGGTATAATGTAATTTGAACAAACAAATTATTACATCGTGCTTAGTAATATCATCGATGTACTAATGTTCAATATTTTTGAAATTAGGATTTTTCTGATGATGAGCGACCTACCTACCATTTTTCGTTACACCCCACAACAATCTCAACCCGAGAGAAGGCTGCAATGAGAGCAAAAATCGGAGAGGAAGCATACCAATAATGATTGAATCAACCAACTATTCAATTCCCACTATGTCTAGATTCACCAATTACGAATGACTACAACAATAGTAGTTCTTCTGAAGTTGGCAATGGAGACAATCAAAAACAGGTTGGTATGGATGATTACTTACGAGATACGACTGCCATGGAGACAATGTTGTTAGACACATTCTAGAACAATGAGCTAGGGGATGATGCTCATGTCAATGGTACCATTTTTGAAAGCCTAAAATATGCCTCCACCACCCCTCTCTTTGGACCTAGTGCCCAGTCAAAGTCTACCCAGCTTGGGACAACAATGTTACTCTACAACGTGAAAGCAAAGTTTGGCATGTCAAATGCATGTTTCTAGGCAATATTGAGGTAATTGACTAGCAAGTGTTGTATATTAATTTTGTGTAATATTTTCACACAATAAACATTAGAAATGGTTGTTTTTATAAACGTTAAATGACCTTGTACATTAATTATATTGCCCACTAATTGTAGGATATTCAAAATAAGGTTTTTCCTAGTGATAATGTGTTGCCCAGTAGTTGCGAAGAGGCAAAACGGTTGTTGAAAATGTTGGGTGTTGAGTATATATCATATCATGCATATCTGAATGATTGTATTCTATATAGAGGAGAATATGCAGACAAAGATATATGTCCTAAATGTGGGCATGACAGGTACCATAAATCAAATAAAAATGGTAAATCACATGGTCCTCATCATAAGATATTTAGCACATGTCTATAATTCCAAGGATTCAAAGGCTCTTTTGTTGCAAATAATTAGCTATGTTCCAGGGATGGCATGCCTCGCACAAAAGTGAGTCAGGAGTTATGAAAATCCCAACAGATTCAATATTTAGCCATGAAGAATATAGAGAATACATGGCCAGAAAAATTCAAGGATGAAGTACAAATTCTACGACTCAGCATAGCAATGGATGGCGTGAACCCATATTCCCTCCAAAACACTAACTATTATGTTTGGCATGTAGTAGTTATCAATAACAATATCCCCCCATGGTTGTCCATGAAGAATGGACAACTTATGTTGGATCTTATATTCCCTAGTAGAAGACAAGTGAAGAATATGGATGTCTACCTACAACCATTGGTAGATGAATTGAAGGAATTATGAGAAGGGATACATGTATACGATGTATCAAGACCCATCGCAACAGAGAGGAAATTTACATTGTATGGCATATATGCTTACACCACACATCATTATCCAGGCTTAGGAGTTTTCTCTGGTAATTAACATGTTTATTGATTTGTTTATATATGTAACAATATTTATTTCCATATTTAATTCGATGTGAATGGAATTCTATTCTTAAATGCTAGTGTGTTATGTATACATCAATTTCGCAGTTCTTGTAACTAAAGGCTATCATGGATGTAAATGTTGTGGACCTTCTCTAAAGGATAAGTGGTCCAACAACCTACGAAAGCCAGTGCATGAATTCTCGAGGGTATTCCTCCCAAAAGAACACCCTTATAGAGAGAAACATTCACTTTCAATGGTAAACCAGAGAGAACCCAAAGGCCTACAATAATCACACCAGCAGGATGGATTAGAGCATATGAGAGAGAGAAGGAGAAGGAGATTACGAAAATGTTTGATTCAAATGGGGAGCCTATGTTCGATGATCTAGAATTCTTAGACACCTATGTTGAGAAATTTCCCATTGGGATGAAAATGAATCTTTTAAGAGCTCATCTATTGGGAGCATATTAAGATTTCCCACTTACTAGATCCCATGCATATATTTAAAAATGTTTCATCTTCTTTATGGGGGCACATATCATCGAAATAAAGTGACACATTAGTTGTGAGGAGAGATCTTATTTCTTCAAAAAATAAAAAGAAACATTGGACAAGATAAGAAAGTAGAGGAGAGGTTGGTTCTTCTTGGTCTTTAAAAGAAGGTGATGTCCCAGGGATTTTGAGGAAATAAGATCTTTCTTTGGAAAAGGAAGTTATATTGGGTGTGAAGGTGCCTTATTTATACAGGTCTTCTCTATGAAATTGCTTCATTGTGCATCAAGACCATTTTTTGAGGATGAAATCATATGACCATTTGAACCTTCTATAGGTAGGATGTTTGTCAAAAATATGATTTTATTATTTGTAATTTTTATTTTTATGCCATGGGATAAAACATAATTAAATTTGTGTGTGTTTACTTTGTAGTGTCATTATCCTCTGCTCATGCATGGGTGTGTGAAATATGACTTCCCCCATCACCTAATGTGTGCCATATCTAAATTATCTGCATTTCTACATTGGATCACATCAAAGGAGATTCATATGGCTAGCATTCCACGGTGGTGTCAAGAGATAGTTGAGATTGTTTGTATGTTTGAGAAGGAACTACCGTCGAGTTTCATGGACTTGCAAGTTCATCTTCTAATTCACCTAGTAGATAAGGTTGAATTATTCGGGGTGGTCTCCTCTTGTTGGATGTTTTTTTAAGAGAGGTACATGAAGAAATTGAAAGGATTTGTTCATCAAAGTGAAAAACCCAAGGGGTCTATGGCAGAGTGTAACGTCCCCCGGCCACCAACAGACAGAAAACACACTACCTCAGACATACACTATCTCCAAGATTGATACCAAAGTGGCATACGTATATATGTATCTATATTTGGCGTACATATACAAGACTGTCGACATCACCACTTGGAAACTTCCTCATTCTAATATTCATGTATATGTATCTATATAATACAATTTAAACGAAAATAAACACTCTTCTCATACACCTATTCATGTGGAAGAAACATTAACACATACATGCAATATATATAGGCAATTCTAATAACATTATAACATGTATACTAGATACACAACATACAATGAACATAGAATTGGTACTTATATTTTGATTGAGAAGACCATCGACTGCGTGCAGACCT
>ML811926.1:56542-75044 GCA_009831015.1 Picea engelmannii
ATATAGGCAATTCTAATAACATTATAACATGTATACTAGATACACAACATACAATGAACATAGAATTGGTACTTATATTTTGATTGAGAAGACCATCGACTGCGTGCAGACCTTCCACGAACCTCCCAGCCTTAGACCACACTGCTCATCACTTTAAGCAGGGGTCACCCCCAAGCTAGGACTAAACTCCACCAGACGAGGGATTCCTAGGCTAGGAAAGGTCGACATGATAGTTGCATAGTTCAACAGGAAGGATTTCCTCCCAGGAGCCACTTACGCCCACTGCTCACACACTCTCATTCCCCACATACATGTCCCACCCCAGGAGTATACACCTTCAATGTCACATAGTCCATCGACTGCTCCACCTCCCTTCCAGGGCTTCAACAACAAGTCAGACAAGAATTCTCAGAGCTCTATAGCTGTTATTGGGCTCCCTCCAGGAGAACTCACTTTCCTAGCATACTCTCTCACCTAGAGAGAGTTTCTCACAGGCCTAACAACCTGCTTCTTATATCCACGGGCCTGACAACCCGATTTTTAACTCCCACTCCACAATACATGTGCATGGTGATGGAAACAATACGCAGGCAACCCGCAGGGTACAGGTGCAGCAAGGGTATCAATTTGGGCTTGTTGCAGAGGTTCTGGGTGGTTGAGGGATTCCAAAATGGTGTTCCAAGGTTACTGTGTGCTTGTTGGGTGTGCTGGTGAAAAATGGAAAAAGATCCCCAAAACAGTAAGAATCCCCACTTATATTTGCATGTGCCTGAGCTGACACATGGCGCTCATGAAGTGTGTTCCTCTCCATTTGGAAGTCGTACCTTTTCCCCAAAGGAAATTAGGATATATTCATATCCCACTCACAACATTTAGAATAATAATATATTATTCTATTGGACTTAAGCTCTTAAGATTAGCCCCTCTTTCCAGCCTCTTAGCCCCCTCCCTTACCCAACCTAGTGGAGTTCATCCCCCCCATACTCTTTCTTCATGTTCGGTCTACACAAAGTGTTGTTGTTTATATTAAACATATAAATATTTACATGTACAACAAAACAGGCTCCAAGCCTTTATCATCTAGGCTCTTCGGCATAAAAGTACTTAAGCCCCTAGCTTATAACACTTGGCTCACCATTTTACAAAACATATTTACAATTCGTAAATACAATTGGTCTCGTCCTTGGGGTATTACAATACCCTCCCCTTATTTTTGCATTGTCCTCAATGCAACTTATTTACACAACATCAACAAGATTTCCAAAATCTTCAAAAAGATGTGGGTATTTTGCTCGCATAACATCTTCATGCTCCCATGTTGCATCCTCAGGACCATACCAGGTCCACTGGACCTTTTCAAGCCCTATGGCTCGATTCTAGAGTTGCTTGCTCTTTCGGTCCAGTATGCACACCGAATGCACTTGTAAAGCGTCTTCTTGCTCCGCCTGAAGCACTTTACAATCAATCACATGATTAGCATCATGTATATATTTCTTAAGCAATGAGACATGAAATACATTATGAATAATCATGCATGCAGGAAATGAAAGCATATAAGCTACTGGTCCAATCCTTTCTAGAATTTCAAATGGTCCACAATATTTGGTTGCCAACTTGGAACAGTTTCCCAGCTTCAGGGAACTTATGATGGCTTTCACCTTCAAGAAAACATGATCACCCACTTTAAAATCCATATGGTTTCTACCTTTGTCAGAATAGCTTTTCTGCATGTCTTGGGTAGCCTTCAAATTCTGCTTTATCTTTAACAATTTCTCTTCCATTTCCCCGAGAAACTCTGGCCCAATTATTTCTCTATCAGCTGGGTTGTCCTAGCTTATTGGTGTGTTGCACTTTCTGCCATAAAGTGACTCAAATGGGCTTATCTTCAGTGATGCTTGGTACCCATTGTTGTAAGAAAACTCTACCAAGTGTAGGTAGTCTTCCCATATGGATGGTTTATCCATCACATACTTTCTTAACATATCTTCTATCACTTGATTTACTCTTTTTGTTTTTCCATCGGACTCGGGATGATAGGTTGTGTTGAAGTTCAGGGTCGTTATGAACCCCTTGAATAGTCCTCTCCAAAACTTTGAGGTAAATTTTGGGTCTCTATCAGACACAATTGTCTTGGGAATACCATGCAATCATGCTACTTCCCTCATATAAACATAAACAACATTAGTTTCCTTGTGAGTAGTCTTCAACGGAATAAAATTGATAGATTTTGTAAGCTTATCCACCACCACCATGATAGACTCATGTTGCTTGTTTGTTCTGGGTAATCCTATGATGAAATCCATTGTCACCACTTCCCACTTCTGGGTAATGGTTGTAGCAACCCAACTGGGTGTATATACTCATATTTGACCCTTTGACACTCCATACATCTGGCGATGTACTCTGCAATTTCTTTCTTCATGCCTGGCCAATAGTAATGGCTCTTGACTGCTGCCACTGTTTTCTAATATCCAGGGTGCCCAGCATAAGGCACATTATGCATCTCTTTCAAGATCATACTCCTCAATTCGTGAGAATTGGGTACATAAATTATGTTCATGTACAGGAGTATTCCATCAACTTCCAATCTATAATCTTCTATTTTTTGTATCATCTTACTTTGTTCTAACTTTGTTACCATTTCCATGTATTGCAAATCTTCTTTTGCATCTTCCAAAAATTTTCCTTTAAGATAGGTTTGGTACATGTTGATGGTTGTATCATGTAGTTCATGCACTCTTCTGCTAAGTGCATCGGCCACTTTGTTCTCCTTTCCTTTGATGTGCTTGATATCAAAGTCATATTCACAGAGGAATTCCAACCATTTTCTCTACCTAGAATTTAAAGTAGGTTGATCAAACAAATATTTCAGACCATTATGGTCTATCCTCAGCTCAAACCTCTTTCCCATGAGGTAGTGTCTCCATTTATTTAAATCATGTACTATGGATGCCAACTCCAAATCGTGAGTGGCATAGATCCGTTCATGCTCTTTCAATTTCCTGGATTCAAAACATATCACAAATCCATTCTGATTGAGGACTCCACCCAGTCCTTCTTTGCATGCATCTGTGAAAACCACGAACTCTTCATTCAGATCTAAAATCCTCAGAATTAAATTGTTGGTTAACAACTGCATCAATTGTTGGAATCTCTTTTCACATTCTTCTATCCATTGAAATTTTACCCCTTTTCTTTATAAGGAAGTGATTGGGTGAGAAATTCTTGAAAATCCTGCAATGAATCTCATGTAGTAGCTAGCTAGACCCATGAAGGAACTAACTTCTGTCACATTCTTAGGTGTTTTCCGCCCTTTAATAGTTTCAATATTTTCGGGGTCTACTGATATTCCCTCTTCGAATGTTATATGCCCCAAATAGTGAATTTGATTTTGGTTAAATGAGCACTTGCTCAATTTGGAAAACAGATGGTGCTCTCTTAGCACATGTAACACCATCCTCAAGTGTTCCTTGTTCTCTTCTTCTGTCATGGAATATAAAAGGATTTCATCCAAAAAGACAATGACAAACTTGTCTAAATATTCTCGAAAGACACCATTCATTAAGCACATGAAAACAGTTGGTGCATTTAATTACTCAGTTGTCACCACTATGAACTCACAATGACCATACCTTGTCCTGAAGGCGGTCTTGTTGATGTCTTCATCTTTAATCCTTACATGATGGTATCATGACCTGAGATCTATCTTTGAAAATGTCCTTGCATCATTCAACTGATCGAAGAGATCATCAATCCTTGGTAGAGGATACTTGTTCTTTATAGTTACTTTATTTAACTGCATAAAGTCAATGCACAATCTCAAGGTCCCATATTTCTTCTTCACAAATAACACTTGGGCACCCCAAGGTGACACACTTGGGCGTATGTGCCCCTTCTTTAAAATTTCTTCAAGTTGCATTTGCAATTCTTTCAGTTATGGTGTTCTCATCCAATAGGGAGTCTTTGATACTGGAGCCGCCCCAAGCATCAAATTTATAGAGAAATCAATATCTCTCTTTGGGGGTAGCCCTGGTATCTCCTTGAACACATCGTCAAAATATTTCAGGACTGAATGATCCCCCAATTTTGGCACCTTGTCCTTAGGTGCTTCTTCCATATGGGCTGCAAATATTTGGCAGCCCTTCCTGTAACACTTCTTCAACTACATTGTTGATATTTCCTGGACAGTAACTACCTTGGGAATTCCTTGGATTGCTCTCTGATTTCCTTCCTCATTCAAGAAAGTGAATGACTTGTTATGACAGTCTAATATGGCTTGGTGTTGGTCCAACCAATCCATATCAATTAGTTAGTCATATGATCCCAAAGGCAAGATGTTCGAATCTATCTGGGTACTCAATCCATTCATGCCCACTGGACATGATTTAACTAAATCAAGAACCTTTCTCTTGGATCCTATAGCCAGCTGCACCAGCCAAGATTTCTCATGCTTGCTTCTTCACAATTGAAATATTTCCACTACCTTAGGATCTACATAGCTATGACTAGCCCCTGAATCAATTAAAATAGTAAAGGCATGGTTATTGATCATACCTTCGACTTCAATCATGTGTGATTGAAACTCATCTTGCTTGTTGTCCAGGGATGCATAGATCCTTGGTACTCTTCTGCCCATGTCCTCCACTATTTCTGCTTGTTGAACATTGTGAACAACTCTCACTTTGTCACTTTTGTGAGGGCAATCTCTATACTTATGATCTCCTTTACAACCCCAACATTTCATAGGTGTATGCCTTGGTTTTTGCCCACCTACTTCATCCATCCTGGGCTCTCTCAAAACTAGTTGTCCTTGAGGACTATTTTTGAAAAAAGGTGGCTTGTTCCCCTTCTGCCTCTGCTCCCTCTTAAGCTTCCTCTTGTCTTCCCAAGATCTTTGGAAAGTAGGCTTTTCCTTGTGTTGATCATATAAACATGTTTTCCTCCTTATGGTTTCTTCTATAGTTTTAGGATCATCATACTGGATTTTGTCACTGATGAAAGATGGCAGCCCACTCAGATATCTCTGGATCTTGATTGTCTCCTCCTTAATGAAAGAGACATACTTCAACATCTCTAGAAATATTCTTTTATATTCATCTATAGTCATGTTGCCCAATTTAAGTTCAAAGAACTCTTTCATCTTTTTGTCATAGTATCTCTTGGTTAAGTACTTCTTTTCAAAATGCCTCTTGAATTCCTTCCATGCAACATTCTTCTCTTTGATGTGTTGCACTTGCACAATTTGATCCCACCACATGGATGCCTTTTCTTTCATATGATATATTTTGATTCTTCCTCTACATGAGAGGAATAATTATGCAATTGGAAATATTTCCTCATGCCAAGTAGCCATGTATCAGCATTTTCATCTTTCTGCTGATCTCCATCAAAAGTAGGAGGTTTGATCTTATTAATTTCACCCTTCAGTTCATCCACTTCAGATTTCTTATGCTTTTTGGTAGGACATAGACTTGAACTGTTGTGTGGCCTCTTTTTGGAATGCCTTTTGGAGTGATGTTGATGTTTGTTACCACTTCTTTCTCTTCTTTCCTCATCAGGGGACATGTGGCTCCCTGATTTGTTGGATCCACTTTCCTTATCCAACTTATTTTCAATTATTTCCAAGATCTACATTAACTTCCTATTGAAGTCTTCCTGTTGCTCCTTGGCTCTCTTATGCCTTTTGTTATCTTCCTGGTGAATTTGAACATCTTTTTGAAAAATTTTAATGATTTTCATCATGCCCACGTCTTTATTTATTTCTTTTCCATGCCCAATGGAGTTCGTTCCTTCAACTCCCAAATGGACATCCAATCCTCTAACTTCATTCTCCTGACTTTAAGTGTCATGTTCCTTCTCCATTTCTCTACACTATGTGACAATTATGTTCGGTTCTGACAATTTCTAACTCTGCAAAATGTGCAGTCAACCAAATTTTGCCAGGATATCAATCTTTAATAATTTTCCATAATAACATAAACCAATCTGATTCAACAAAAAAATTATCAAAATCTATTTTCTGCGAGACTTGGTCAATCAAGTATCCCCACAGCTCTATCTCTGAGCCCTGTTTTGTTCTCCAATTCACTTTCGGTTACTAGCCCCTTTTTCTCAACCCCCAATTTATGTGATCACAGAATGTGGCCGAGCGTTAGGTTGATAGGCGATTATTCGAAACTTCAAGCCTCCAACTTCGGAACTTTGGAGCTCTAAATATTCATGCAACTCCAGCTAACAATTCTTGGAGCGCCAATTGCGAACTTGCAAAGGATGGTGGATCAACGGTCCACGACTTCCCGACATCCAACGACAAAGATTTGCTACGGAACTTTGGCTTCAGTAGTTTTCGAAGTACTGTTTCATAGATCCGTCGGAGTGTCGGACCGACGAATTCACAAAAAACACATCAACGGTCCGCCCCCTTTTGATAACCAACGACCATGATCAACTTTGGGACTCCGACTTCAGGAGTTCTGAACTGTCCATACTCTCCATTCTTTCGGAGTGTCAAGTCTCTGGACTACCACATCTACCTCCGCATACCATCTATCGGTTGATGGTCAAGATTAACTCCAGCCTTCGAGAGTTTCTGACCCAAGCAACTGCAACACAATTTCCTCTGGAGTACCAAATCTCCGGACCTTGGGATCTTACGCCATGCGTCCTTTGCGATCAACGTTTGAGATATACTTCAACATTCGGGAGTTCTCGACTCTATAAAAAACGTAACACAATTCCTCTGGTGTTTCCAGTCTCCAGATAATGGAATCTGCTGCCATGTGTCCTTCATGATCAATGGTCGAGGTAGACTCCAGCCTTCAAGCCTTTGGGAATCTTCATAGTTGAACACAATTCCTCTGGAGTGCCCAGTCTTTGTATTGCAGGATCTGGCGCCACGCATCCCTTGCTATCAAGTTAATGTGGGTTCAACTTCATTAAATTCTTCACTAGATTTAACTGCTTTATGTAACATCAAAGCCCCACTAACCATGCTCGATTGGAGTGCCAAGTGGCGGAATACTAGAAGCGAACACATGGCCCAATCAGACGGTTGACATGTGTCATGTTCCAATTGGCATAGACATTCTTTGATAGGTTCTTAAATCACTGACACATGGCACACATCCAATGTTTCCACGTCATTTCAAGTGACATCAGCAATGTTGAAATAATGTAACTACAAAGAGTATTCTAATTATTATTGATGTATTATTCATTAGAGAAATCCCCTTTTGCGGATTGATCATGTTGGGTATTGTAATTGACCAAATCCCCTTTTGCAGATTAGTCAACCTCTAATTATAATGGGCTAAATAAAAAGTGAGCCCCAGAATATATTAAAGTGGTTATAACCACCTAGAATGAGAAGTCGTCCTAGCCAGTGAAAAGACACCCCAGTTCACATGTGCCAGATTGTATAAATAAGAGAGGCCAGTGCCTCATTTGTTCACTCACTCATTTGATGATCATAGCACAAGTATGGAGCTGCAGTTGGAGAAGAAGAGAGAGAGAGAGGCGCATTCTTGGGAGAGGACTTTATGTATTTGTTTGAGTCATCTCTTGGCATTGTATTGGCTATCTATATTAAGGAAGTTTTTGCTAGGTTTTCTCCCCCATGAGGGTTTCCTAGGATAAATGATGTGTCTCTTGTGATTGTGTATTTCTCCATGATCATATTTATGCTATGGTTATCTAATGAAATAAAATAAACATAATAATAGCTTAATCCTTAACATGGTATCAGAGCTAAGCTGAAGAGAGCATCTTTCATAAGAGAAAGAGAAAAATGTCACTGTTGTCGTACATGCAAATTAGGGATTTTTATTGAAGAAGAGTTTTAGTCTCAACACCATCTAGGAAAGTGCACCCTAACCCAAGGAATTCTTTGGCACCTTCAGTGCACCTTTTCAGTGGGTAGATCTCCCAGAAAGTGAAACCCTAGTTTTCACCGATACCAAAAAACCAGAAGCACCAGTCCAGAAATCCGTTGGTCAAGTTTGAGGGGGTAAAAATTGGATTTTCATAAATCTGATTGCACCAACTTACTCGCCTCAGCTCAGTACATCTATCCTCTGGATCGAAATTTCAAAATTTGAAGTTTGAAAAAATAGGGTTTCCTCATAAAACCCTAAGTTGCAATTTCAATTGCAGTCTCATAACTATTTGCAGTATCAATTGCAGATGCAATACTAGTTGAAGTATCATTCATAGTGCCAGTTGCAGTCACCCTTGAAGTTTTTAATAGTTGGTGATTATTGTCGCTGCTACTAGATGGTGCCACTACCTGAAAATGCTATCAGAGGTATGTACTCACATATGTTTAATTTGTTAAGCATTAAAGGGTATTTGCAAGAGAAAGGATCTCTTGCCATAGATCCATAAGGATCTCAAGATCCAACACATTCAAAGGAATAACGCAACCCAGGTGTGATTATTTTGATGTGCATCTATTTGTTATGACATTATTTTGATCAGTGTTGCATGTTGTAGCTATGACCATCATTATATGGATTAAAAAGTTGAGATCGTAGATTTTACCCTGTAACCCAACCTTCTGTCAAGATATCATATTGTCTTAGTACATAAGACAGGTTGAAGAAAGTACACTCATTCTTGAGGACAATTCTCTAGGTTCCAGGTTTGATTAATTAAGTTGATAAGATTCAAAGTTGCACATGACAAGTTGATAACTACCCCTTTACAACTAAACATTATAGTTAAGATAGCATTCTTTGAAAAGTATTATACTTGGTAGCATGTGAGCATATTGAGATAAATGCTTAATGTAATCATTTGCCTGATACAACTAACATCTCCTCTAGGATAAACCTATTGTGTTAGTTCCAGGTTTCCATGGAGGAATGGTTGATCACAACACTATAAGAGTGTTGACCTCATTTCGTATTGTATTTCTTACTTTTGATCCTTAATTCAGACACGCCACAAGTGATAGCTTTAAAGGAGCTAATGTGACAATTATTCGTGCTATTGTTTTATCTACTACGATCAAAAGAGTATTATTCTTGCTTATTGACCTTGTTTCAGGTCACAGGTGATAACTCTGAGGAAGTTATAGTGAAGGTTGTTGAAGGCAACATATTATATGAGACATGAAGCAGACTATGTACATGACCATATACACTCATGTACCAAAGAAGATGAAGAAGAAGCTATCTTTTGAGATTCAGAGTATCTCATATGAAAATTGATTGAAAGGAGCAGAAGGATCCAAAGATGACCGAACATTAGAATAGGAGGTAGAACTCATTTTAAGCCTGAATTTGTCTTTCACATCTAGACTTGGTATTCAACACCAAGTATACCTTGTAAGAGATGATGAATTCCTTATAGACTCAGAAGAGATCGAGAATAATCCTGATCTCATAAAGTATCGGATGAAGAGTCAACTTCCATGACTGGGAGACAGATGTCGTGAGAAGACTAGATCGTAGCTTCAAAAACTTCTAGGACATATGAAATATCCTAGGAAGATTCCCTTGTTTAGTGACAAAGAAGGAAGCCAGTCAGAAATACTAGGATATGGATTCTTCTGTGAGAAGAGAAGTCAGTATTGACTTACAATATTGATCTATACAGATCAAACATGTTGCAGATATACAAAGCCTGATGTATGTCCAGAGGATTCTCCTAGCAAAAGGGAGAAGACTATGACGAGACACTTATTGAAGAAATAGTTCCAGAATTTATGAAGACAACCAAAACAACCATGATTCGTATATAGTATGAGATGCAAGGGGAGAAATCCCCATATTTAAAATTGAGTGGCAGTTGGTGTAGTACATTAGTTGGGTCATGAAGACATGACTACAATGAAATATAGAGTTGCCTCCATGAAATAAGAAGAGTTATCTTTAGTATCAGTTATTGAGCCACCCTTAGTTTCAGATGAAGCTATTGTCGTTATAGAAGAAGAGGAGTTACTCTCATATTTTAGCAGCCACAGTGAGGATGAAGCAAACATTCTCAGTCGTAGAGCAGGTGCAGGTGTAGAGTCCCAGTTCCAGAAGGAACAATTGCAGAGAGAGTAGAGGACAAACTCCCAAATAGTGAGACAGATAAGTGCTTTGCAGAAAGCACATAGAGTGAGCACATGATTGTGCAGATTGAGTTGTAGCTGAGAAAGTGTACCAGATTGGTACAATGTAATGAGAAAAATTGATTTGAATATTGAAGACAGAAATACTCACGTCTGCCAGTTGAGGAAGGATCTGTATGTGTTGAAGCAAGCTCCTAGAGCTTGATATTGCAGAGGATAGACAGTTTTTTGACGAGCTTGGGCTTTACCAAGAGTAAATTTGATTCTAACCTCTACTTCAAGGTTATGAATGATGAGTCTGTGATATTGTTGTTGTATGTGGATGAATTATTCTTAACTGGAGAAGAAAAACTCATCACTGAATGTAAGAAGAAGCTCGCTTCATAATTTGAGATGAAAGACCTTGGCCTAATGTGTTATTTCTTAGGTCTTGAGGTATGGTAGAGCCTAGAGAGAATCTTCCTTAACCAAGGGAAGTATGCAGTTGAAATCCTGAAGAGATTTGATATGTTAGAGTGCAAGTCCATGAATACACCCATGGAATCGAAGTTGAAGCTTCTAGTCGACACTTCATCAGAATTGATTGACGCCACATTGTATAGAAAGATCATTGGATCGTTGATGTATCTGATGAACACCAGAGCATATATATGTTTTTTCGTGAACACTTTGAGTCAGTTTCTGGTAGAACCCAGACATGTTCACCTAGTTGTTGCAAAACATGTGATGAGGTACCTTAAGGGTACATTAGATTATGGTCTCAGTTATGATGGAGATCATAATTTCACACTGAGTGGGTACACTGATTCAGATTGGGATGGAAGTGTCTCTGACAGGAAGAGAACTTCATGATGTTGTTTCAGTTTTGGATCAGCCATGATCTCATGGCGGAGTAAGAAGCAATCAAACATTTCTCTTAGTACAACGGAAGAAAAATACATTGTCGCGTGTTCTGCCAGTTTTGAAGCCATATGGATTCATAAGTTGTTGACTGGTCTGTTCAACCTAGAGATGGAAGAAACCACGATCGTATGTGATAACCAGAGATGCATAAAGATGACAAAGAATCTTGTATTTCATGACAAGTCGAAACACATAGAGATCTAATACCATTACATATGTGACATGGTGCAGAGAGGAGACATAAAGCTCCAATATGTTAGCATGGATGAACAGGTTTTCGATGTGTTGACCAAACCTCTATCTCATGTAAAGTTTGAGAACTTTCAAGATAAGCTCGGTATAGTTCGAAAGGACATCCCTCGATAGGGGGAGTAGTGTTGTGTTGATATGCCAGCCTAGTGTTGTGATTCCATCTTAATTGTTGCGTCGAGATGTCAGTCGAGTGATGTGCTTCCAGCTTAATTATTGTGTTGAGATGCCAGCTTAATTGTTGTTTTGATATTCCAGTTTAATTGTTGATGTCATCTTAATTGTTGTGTTGAAATTCCAGCTTAATTGTTGTGTCGAGCTTCCAGCTTAATTGTTATGTTGAGATTCTAGCTTAATTGTTGATGCTAACTTAATTGTTGTCTTGAGATTCTAGCTTAATTGTTGATGCCAACTTAATTGTTGTGTTGAGATTCCATCTTAATTGATGTTTTGTGATTCCATCTTAATTGTTGTGATGATGTGCCAGCTTAATTTTTGTGATGCCAGCCTCATTCTAATGACATGCCAGCCTCGTATTGTGATGATGTGACAGCCTCATGCTGTGATGATGTGTTTCCATCTTCGTGTTGTGATGCTAGCCTCGTGCTGAAGACTCTCAGCCTAGTGTTGATGTTGATGATGCTCCAACCTTTGTGTTGTGATGTTATTGTTGATGATGCTTCAGCCTTTGTGCTATGATATTGTTGCTTTTGATGTTGTATTAGCCTTGTCTTGTTATTGATGATGATGATGTATTAGTGTTATACTAATCCATGTTGATGCAGTTTATGATGATGATGCCACTTCATCTTCCTGTTGAAGTTGATGATGATGATGCCACTTCATCTTCTTGCTAAAGATGATGATGATCATGCCACTTCATCTCCTTGCTGAAAATGATTATGATGATGATGATGTCATTTAATATTTCATGCCGAAGATGATGATGTTACTTTAGCCTCACGCTGAAGATGATGATGATATTGCCTTAGCCTCATGCTGATGAGGATGATGATGCCATTCCATCTCTCTGTTGTGAATGATGATATTGATGATGAGAAAAACTTTCGATGATTTATAGATATGCCAGACAGTGTTCCAAGATGTTGATGATGATGATGCCCTCTCTCTCGCCTGATGCTATTGTAGAATACCCTTCTTGTTAAGGGGGAGTGTTGAAATAATGTAACTACAAAGAGTATTCTAATTATTATTGATGTATTATTCATTAGATCAATCCCCTTCTGCGGATTGATCATGTTGAGTAGTGTAATTGACCAAATCCCCTTTTGCATATTGGTCAACCCCTAATTGTAATGGGATAAATGAAAAGTTGGCCCCAGAATATATTAAAGTGGTTATAACCACCCAGAATGAGAAGTCGGCCCAGCCAGTGAAAAGACACCCCAGTTCACACGTGCCAGATTGTATAAATAAGAGAGGCTACTGCCTCATTTGTTCACTCACTCACTTGATGATCAAAGCGCAAGTCTGGAGTTGCAGTTGGAGAAGAAGAGAGAGAGAGAGAGGCGCATTCTTGGGAAAGGATTTTCTATATTTGTTTGAGTTATCTCTTGGCATTGTATTGGCTATCTATATTAAGGAAGATTTTGTTGGGTTTCCTCCCCCATGAGGGTTTCCCACGATAAATGATGTGTCTCTTGTGATTATGTATTTCTCAGTGATCCTATTTATGCTATGGTTATCTAATGAAATAAAATAAACCTAATAATAGCTTAAACCTTCACATAAGCTATGTCACTTCGGGACTTTGGGATTCAGAGATTTAGAATATTTTACACTTACATTCCTCAAATCTCCCGAACTCCAAACTCCTGAACTTCTTTACCTTCTGGGGTCCACATAGTACATCTATTAACAATTAAGGTGGTGGCATGTGGCATGGCTAGGAAAGTTCCACATCACCACAAGTGACGTCGTCATGCCACGCCACTTCGTCTCTTCGGCTTCGGGACTTCAGGCTTCGAGGCTTCGGGAGATTCCACACTAGCACACTCAAATTCTCCCGAACTTCGAAAAAGTTGATCTTCTGACATGCATGTCCTTTAATGAATGGTCTGGATGAAATCCAGCCTTTAGGACTTCGGTAGTTTTTTCCTTAGCACACTTTGTTTCTCTTGAATGTCGAATTCATGAACAAGCCAATCTGTCGACACATGTCTCTTTTGATGAATGGTCCGAATTAATTTTGGACTTTAGGATTTCGAGAGTTTTCACTCTATCACACCTTATTACTCTCGAATGTCGAATTTCTAAATTGTTGTGAGATCTACAACTCATAATCATTCGCGCACAGATCTGTCGATTGAGATCTTCCTTCCACCATTGTGCCTTACCTTCTACTCTTGGCTTGATCTAACAGTTATGACCTGTCTTCGGCCAAAACCAACAGTCAAGCACTTATCCCCGGATTTGCAGTGTAGATCCACTCTGGGACTTCAGATCTTCGAGCTTCAACCCCTTTTTCTCTATAACACATAAAATTTGTCGAAGTCACGAAGTCTGAAGGACTTGGAGGTTAACTCTCATGCACCTTTTTCTATATCTAACGGCTGGAAAAAATTGCCCCTTCCTCTACGCAGATCTTACGCCCCAAATTCAAACCTTGCAGCCCAACACAATGGTTGTTCTGACTTCTTTCTTTGTTTCCATTCCTTAAACCGTTATACCTCCTGAGCTTCATAACATGGCCAAGGTATTATCTTGGCACTCAGGGATGCTCTTAACTCATATTTTTTCTGTTTTGACAATATCTTTGTTTGAACCCCTGTTCCAATTTCCACTTATCCAACCCAATTTAGGATCAGTGCTAAAACCTTAGCTCTGATACCATTTTGTACCATCCCCCGACCACCAACAGGACGAAAACACACTACCTCAGACGTACACTGTCTCCAAGGCTGATACCCAAGTGACGTACCCAGCCAATCAGGCCGACATCACCACTTGGAAACTTCCTTGTTCTAATATTCATATATATGTATCTATCTAATACAATTTAAATAGACATAAACACTCTGCTCATACACCTACTCGTTCTAAAGAAATATTAACACGTACATGGAATTCTAATAACTTTATACCCTGTATAATAGATACACAACATACAATGAACAAAGAATTGGTAATTATCTTTTGATTGAGAAGACCATCAACTGCGTGCAAAACTTCCACGAACCTCCCAACCTTAGACCACACTGCTCATCACTCTAAGCAGTGGTCACCCTCGAGTTGGGACTAAACTCCATCGGACGAAGGATTCCTATCCTAGGCAAGGTCGACAGGATAGTCGCACAGTTCAACAGGAAATATTTCCTCCCAGGAGTATACACCTTCATTGTCACACAGTCCAACGGCTGCTCCACCTCCCTTTCGGGGCTTTAGCAACAGGTCGGACATGAATTCTCAGAGCTTTGTAGCTGCTACTGGGCTCCCTCTAAGAGAACTCACTTCCTCAACACACTCTCTCACCTGGAGAGAGTTGCTCACAACCATGACAACCTGCTTCTTCTATCCATGGGCCTGAAAACCCGCTTCTTACACTACTACATATTTGTGGATTATTCCACAAAAATTTTCCACGTTTTCATTATTTTCATCTTTTTTTTAAATAGGGCGGGATTTTCATCGATATTGCCACGAAAGTTCATTGCAATATCCACGAATAGGTTATTTTAACTTGGTCGGGATTTTCGTTGCTATTGCCATGAAATTTCATCGCTATTGCCACGAAAGTTCATCGCTATTGCCACGAACTTTCGTGGAAATAGCGACGGAAATTTTGCCTATCTTATTGGTCGATGTTAACGGCTAGTTGACTATTTGATCTATATATACCTGACTTTAAGAGACTTTGCGACACAATTTCTATAGTTGTGACATTTTTCTTGGCTTTTGTTTGAGTTGTTTATTTTTTCCGTCACCCATCGGTTTAACAAATCCAATTCTTGATCTACATAGCTCAGATTTTGAACTTGCAAGGTTAGTATGTTTTTTTATTATCGATGTACTCATTTAACTTGTAAATTTTTGTTCAAATGTCCAAATTTCATGTAGCTTGTTTTTTCCTTGATAATATATTATATGTGTAGTACCATATTTCATGTCTTTGGTTTTTAGATCTAGTTAGTATATTCTATGGAAAAGGGTATGTGGATTCCATAATATTCTAGGTTTATGGAATCCACATACCCTTTTCCCTTCAATTGTAGCTACAATGTCTCTCTCTTTTCATTGATAAAGATATGGAAGTGCTCTTGAAACTCAACCCTGATCAGTGAAATGATAGTAATTGATTGTCATTTTCTTCTCTCTTTTATTTTTAAGAACTAACAAAAAAACACCAACAAAGCTTGATTGAAGCTCTGATACCACTTGTTACATCCCTAGTACCCAAATGGGATCACACTTGCATAAACTGAAAATAATATAACAGTGAAAATAATGGTTGGGATACTTGCACACCTAATGGTTGGCTAGCACTTACTAATTCAATTGAATGAAGGAAGAAATCTCCATGAATAAAATCTTGAAGTTGATTGTTATATTGATAAATGATAAGTTATGTTATATATTAGATAGGGAGGAAACTCATGTTTATAACAATCACCTGCTACATCTGTCCAGGGTGACCGTGGAAAGGCGCTCGTTGCGCCTCACCAGATAAATGTTAAATACAGTAACAACTTATGACTACAACAACTAAATTTCTTAAATTTGTTATTTTTTTCTGATATTACTGCAATATTTCATTTTTTTAATGTTACAGGTGAATTTCATAACTTTTGTTGATTGATTTATTGTGTCAACATCTATCCAGGGTGATCGTGTCCAAAAATCACCCGCTACATCTGTCTAGGGTGATCGTGGAAAGGCACCCATTGTGCCTCACCAGGTAAATGTTAAATACAGTAACAACTTATGACTACAATGATTAAATTTCTTAAATGTTAAAGTTCATCTCATTAATTTTATGCATCAATGTATTGTGGCATGATCAATGTGGGAAGGCTCCCACTGAGGATATTGATGAGGACGAAATATTTTATTCGACTGACCCAATGACAACTGTTACGAAGGCCTTGAAGAAGGCTAACATAGAATATCTAGGTTTTCTTAGCAAAAGACCCCTAACACAGGATGATAGGGCAAGAATTGTAGAGCTACAAAATACAATAACTAATTTTGGGGTAAGTGGCATCTTCACATATTTTTATCAGCTATGACAATTTCATATCGGTTATTTTGTTTTATATTTTGTATATGATCTGATAAAGTAAAGTTTTCCGTTTGTAGGAGTTTTTAAACCCCGTGTGTGGGGAACCTGTCGATCCTGCAATTTCTATAGGTAGCAATGATGGTCCAATGCAAAAAAAATGTCGACATAGCAAAGTGAAAGTGAGGTTTTTTGAGCCTTTTGAGGTTCCCCTCGAATCCATTGATGAGAAAAATGATTTTCACCGACATGACACACCAGAGCATGATGAGTCGGAACCTGGGACTCCACATGACTCTGGAGAGGAACGTACTGTAGATGAAGAGGATATTATTCTGCATGGATCAAAACGAATTAAAAGCACTGGATCACTAGATGTCACCTTTTTGGTGGATGACGCATGTGTTCCGATCAAGATTCAGAAGATTGAAAGTAATTGTTAATTAATTGATTCATTTTTTTCATGAAATTGAAATGGACATTTGTTGAGATTATTATAAATTAATGGATAACACGTTTCTACAGGAAACAATGTTTTCTATAGAAACTTAAATGACAAAGCATTGGAGATTTTTGGCCCCACCATTCGCACACGATGGAATGGCCAAGATAGCAAAAAGAAAGATGATTTAATAGACCACATGGTAAACTTGTTTGGCAACACTTTCAACAAGAAAGTGGTTAAAAAGTTATCCGGCGAGAATTTAAAATATACCAAGGCCCAGTATAGGGAGAAATTCCAATTAGACCTCAAGCACGAGCACCCTCCCATGGTTCCAGAGAAAGAGTGGAAGGCCCTAATAGAGGATGCAAAGGAGAACTTGTTTAAAAAACAAGGAAGACATCCACGAGCTGGTCAAGCAAGGTACAACACATGTCATATTATCAGTGAAATATGATCATTTATGTTTTTCTTTCCTGTTTCAACTAACAATTCTGATATCTAATTTTTTTCAAAAATTCCATATGTAGGCTACCAGACACCTCCAAAGCAAGCAAGGTTAGAGTGGAAAAACACAGCCAGCATAAACTAGGCCAGGGTGGCTATGGAAAACTAAAAGCCCGACTAGTAAGATTTAAATGATTAACTATGGTTAATATTTATTTAACAGTAGCGAAAAAATATATGTTTTTGTTATTGGTATTTTTAATGGTGTTATGCATTGCAGTTAAATATGTTCGACACTGTTTCCACCGAGGAGGACCTAAAGCTTGGTTACAAGCATGGTTTTAAAAGTGTGATTGAATATAGAAAAAGCTTGGGCCAAACTCCTATCTCCCCAACCATGCAGGTAAATCAAAAGAATAAGGAAACCGCAGTAGTATGCTTGTAAAGTTTATTCATATTTTATTATATCACCCTTAACTAAGTATTTATGTTTGTTTTCAAGCAACGGTACTACCGCAGTAGTGAATCTAGTGGTATTCAGCAGACACCACGTCATATAGGGGTGCACATGTCCAATGATAGTGTAGAGCAGAGTTCTCATTCCGGTATGTATGCTTCAGAATTAGAAATATTTACTGTGATTGTAAATATTTATTTCCTGGCTTATACTTATATATTATATTCTCAAAATTGAAGAGAATTTAGCTCAGAAGGGTGAACTGCGAGAGGAACCAAGTGGACAAGAAATTAACACACCAACTGTCACATCTACACAGATAGGTAAAAAGCAATAGTGTAATGTTAATCAAAATAATGAATTAGTTATTTCAATTATATTTTAACATATCGATATGATCATTTTTGTTGTTGCAGTTCACGACCCTGAACAGATGTCTCGACGCCCTTCTCAACGACATACCATAAATATGGTACATGAGTACACACAAACAATAGAAGGACAGGGCACACGAAATACAATGTCCTTGGATGATTATGATACCCCAATTGTCAATTTTATGAATGTAAAAAAACACAAATCAAAGAAAAATTAGATGTATAAATTCATGACTTGTATTTGGATGTTTATCAATGTTTATATGTTCATATGCTTCAATGTTTATATGTTCATATGTTTTGATGACTATCCTAGTTATGCATGAATGTCTAT